>JASPKZ010001600.1:600000-867500 GCA_030220185.1 Diploptera punctata
CATTTTAAATACCTGGGTTATGAAATCTCCTATTTTAAAAATGAAGATCTATTTAACAAACTTAATAAATTTAATTATATATGTGGAACAATCAAAAGGATATTTAAAAGCACAAGAAAAGAAACAACACTACAATTTTATAAAGTAGTGGCAATCCCCTTACTATTGTATGGTAGTGAATTTTGGGTTTTAACTAAAAGAGAAGAGAAGATCATAGAAGCAGCTGAAATGAGATTTCTGAGAAGTGTAGCTGGTTGCAAACTTCTAGATAAGAGAAGAAGTGAAGATATTAGAAATGAGCTAAATATCTTTAAACTCTTAGATAGAATAACAGAATCTAGAGAAAAAAAATGGAAAGAACATGTCCAAAGAATGGAAGATGATCGCATTCCCAAAACTATACTTAAATACAAACCAAAAGGACGCAGGGATGTTGGTAGACCGAAGAAGAGATGGATCCAACTTTTGAATGAGAATCTATGAGACCGGAACAAGCCACATGGGCTTAATCCGTGATTGTTGATGATGATGATGATGATGATGATATGTATACTGAGCGACTTAAAAAACTTTTAAAAATAGCCTACCTTTGTTTACAGATAATTTTACAGATCTGTAAAAAATAATTTTGGAAATATATTAATTCTTAATTATCCACCGCTATGGTATCGGGGTTAAATAGTTACCTCGTACGCACTGGGCCCGGATTCGATCCACAGTCAGGACAAATTTCCTGGGCGAATTTTTTTCGAGATATTTCCTCACACGTAAGGAAATTGTGAAAAAAAAAAATTAAGTCAAATAGTCCATCAGGCCATCATAATCAGCCATATCATATTCGCCTTTTTTATTATGGATGTATGAGTGAATGATGTATATTGTCTTAATGTTTATATTGCCCCGGAGGTGGCCGTGATATTGAGCTGATCATTCATCTAGGGAGGTTCTCAATGCCCTTATGTGTGATCAAGAGTTTAAAATACTCTTCCGACAATCTTGTCCCTGTAAAGCTGTGTGGCGTGGAACATGTAAAAGTATATAGAAAGGAAGAGGTTAAACTAAGGCAAAGAAATAAACTTTTTAATAGTTCATGCAAATACTAATTAAGGCCTGAGACAATTTCGTACCATTCCATACTGATATATTGGATCCATCCATAGTAATTATGCCCGAAGGCAGGTCCTTCACAGCAATCATAGCATTTGCATGCTCTGTTTGCAGCTTTACTAGGGAATTGTAGGTGCGGTAGCTTCCCGTTGCTTTCCACACCGGTGAAGGATGATAATGATGATAATGAGGATGATGATGGTCATATGATTTCGGGGACCGTTTGGGCCTTAAAGTTTTCCTGACATTTGTCTTACAGGTGAGGAAAAACCCCGATAAAAACCTCACCCAGAAAAACTGCCTCGACCGGGAATCGAACCCAGACCCGTTGCGTGAGAAGGCAGCACGCTACCTCGAGACCACAGCGGCGGACATATATTGGATAAGTATCTGTAAATACAAAACTTTATACAACTTACATTTTGCAGATGATCAATTGTTAATTGCACAAGATTATGAAGATTTAGATTATATGACTAGAAAAGTAATAGAAGAATATGAAAAATTGGGTTTAAATTTAAACATGAAAAAAAAAAATTATCAATTGGTGAAACAGAACAAAATTTAAATATGGAGACTGGAGAAACAATAAAATCTTGTAGTGAGATCACATATTTAGGAATTTAAATAAATAAAAATGGGAGTTATGAAGAGGAAATAAAACATAGAAATAATAAAGGAAAATTTGCAATTGCTTGCCTCAATGGAATATTGTGGGATAAAAATAAAATGAATATATATCATACAATTGTTAAAAGCATCATTACTTATGGAGCAGAACTTTGGCCATTAACAACAAAAACAAATAAGTACCTTTTAGCAACGGAAATGGATTTTATACGAAGGGCTGCAAGAATTTCAAGAAGAGAAAAAATTAGGAACTCAGTTAAAAGGGAGAAAATGAAGACTGAAGACACAATTTTAGATTATATTAAAACTCAGCAATTAAGATGGTACGGACATGTCCAGCGAATGGAAGAGGATCGACTACCAAAATCTGTTTTGGAATGGAAACCTGAGGGAGGACGAAGCAGAGGAAGACCTAAAACCTCCTGGAGTCAGGGAATATGTTTATATATGAAGGAGAAACATCTACAACCAGGAGATTGGATGGACCGACAAAATTGGCTATTAGGAATCGGACGATGTCAAAGACATTAATCAACCGATGATGTATCTACTCGTATCTATCTGTAAATATGTAGTAACTCAGATATTATATTTTATCTGACAAGGGAACTGTCAACCATTGCATGTCGAAACCTACCTTGAAATTTCTCCCAGAGAACCGCTGTGTTGTACCAAGGCCATGTCCAAAAAAAATATTTGCAGCTTTTAACTGCAAGGCGCTAAAATCCAGCGCCAAATCCCTCATTTAAACTACAGGGAAGTAATATAACTCCTGAATTGGTAGACTGGATAACCCTCACTACTTGCCATCCGCGCTGCATCCCGCCTAACTCCACTCCGCTCTTACTCAAGCAGGGAACTCCATCTGCTCCGTACAGTGGGTTCCCATTGTTGGATTCTGGCTTCGTTTTGCTTGCCTTGAAGTTGAAATATGCAGATCACAGCGGTTCTCTGGGACAAATTTCAAGGTAGGTTTCGGCATGCAGTGGTTGACCTCTCTAGAATCAGGAAATTTCTTCGGTTTAATTAATTTACAACTTGTATAATCTTTTCAGAAAACATAACTTTAAATGATTTGCTTGCTTGTCTGTGACGGCAACAATGACGATTCAGGAGCCAATTTTGCTCCTTGGCGGCTTATGTGCTAGCTGTATGGCGTTCATCTGCTTCCCCATGCCTATAAGGCGTTGTTTATTGACAAATTAAAATGCAATGATGCAGTATGGAGTTGTGAAGGTGCGTTCACCTTCAGAACGGGGCATCGGAAACCTTATCGCTGATGAGCCAGGCTCCAATTAGGGACGTGGAATAATCCACGTCACCTAGCGCTGCATTCGTAGTGTTTCACCACAGTGGCAGTTCACCCGAGGGAAAGATGTGTCACTGATATTTAAATATGTTTCGGTGTGTAACACGCCGTTGCGATGTGGTTACTGCCCCATGTTGTAAACGCACACGTCATAATTACAGGACCACAAGTTACCACTACGCTACAACAGTGATACTTTAAATAAAGAGCGCTAATTATTATCTTACTCCAAGACACTTGGTCTAACTATTTTGAAGAATGTAAATACTAAAGTTTCTCTATGAGGGGAAAAAAACATGGAAAATTACAATAACTTTGCAAACAAAAAAATATAATTTAATAGTCATGTCTTTACTTATCCTCGTGGGTTATTCCTGATGATAGATGGTTGAATAATTTATTATTTTATTCGTATAGTCTACCTGTTCTTCGTTCGAGGTCAACTGTTTAGCATATTGATGAAATCAAATATTTGTGTTCTTCGTAACAAAGCGTTGGCAGAGGAATACGTCAGTCATTTCAACGAATTTGATTAGGCATTGAAAATGTACGGAAATATTCATTGTAACTTTCAACATTGCGAAGGCGACTGTCTTGAAATTAAGGACAAATTTATGTTATTCAAACACATACTTTATTTGGCAGCCTCTTGCAAATAAAATGTATCTATGCTCATTTCTTTCCCGATCTAAGTATTATTTCATTCCTATGTTTGAAGTTGTAAAATTACATTGTAGGCCTAGGCCTAATACATTAGAGAATTATACATTTTTATGTTACAAAAATAATGACTTGTCATTGATATTTATTTTATTATATGAATATTCTTAGAATTCACCGCTGAGGTCTCGGGTCAGCGCTATTGCCTTGTGCGCCGCAGTCAGAGTTTGATTCTCGATAGGGTTAAGATTCCTGGGTGAGTTTTTTCGGGATTTTTCCTCACCTTAAAGACAAATGTCAGGAAACTTCAAGGTCTAAAAGTCAACGAACACCAAATGACCATCATAATCATCCAATCACATTCACCTTGTTTAGTATGGATATGTGAGTGATTGGCGTGTTTTGTCCTTTTAAGTTCGTGCTGTCTCAGAGATGACCCTGTATTGGTTGATCCCTCATTCGGGGAGGTCCTGCATATCCTTGTATGCTGAAAAAGTATGTATGTGATCCAAAGTTTAAACATTCTCTCGCGAATGTCGTGACACTGTAAGACTTGGGAGGCATAGGGCATATAAAAGTACTATCAAGAACGTATATCATATAAAATTAAGTTTTTAAAGAATTGCTCATTATTTCCAGCAGTTTTATAGATTCTGTAAAAACTAAATTTTGGGAAAATGGTTGTTTATTTCTTAATATTTAAAATTTAGCCAATCCTAATTAAGTTGCGAAACACTTCATATTGTTATATAGGCCTACTTCTATTTCAGTTTAATAAGGGAAAATTATTATCAAATTTAAACTAACAACTGATAACTTTTAAGCCTGTATATTTTAAATTTAATATAAAATTATAGAATATTCACCTGAAAGGTCCGTCTCCTCAACTTAATTATCATTTAACTGTAGCGCTTTCGGGACTTGTCCCATCATCGGCAGGATTCAAAACTGGTGTTTTACTGAAGATCTGGTAGAGGGGGTTGCATGTATTGGGTTCGTTTTCGTTTATCAGGCTGTCGTTGTGAGTTGCTTTCATGATTTCCATCTCTTCGAGTAATGGAAAACGAACCCAATACATGCAACCCCCTCTACCAGATCTTCAGTGAAACACCAGTTTTGAATCCTGCCGATGATGGGACAAGTCCCGAAAGCGCTACAGTTAAATGATAATTAAGTTCAGGAGACGGACCTTTCAGGTGAATATTCTATAATTTTATATTAATTTTGAATAAACCTCAACGGAACACATCATGAATCTTATAAAAGCTGTATATTTTGTCTGAGACCCTGCATCCCTATCTCAAATTGTTTGTCTTCAACTCCTCTATAATCAGGCAAATTTCATCGGATTAATTCATATTCAAATTATCTAATTTAGTAACAGTTTTCATTTTTGTGCAATATTCTCATTTTACCATTTTTAAACATTGGTTAGAACGTCATTGTAATAAACTAAGGAGTAGTGGCAAATCTATGTCATAATCATATCATAAATATTCTATAAGCAATACAAGAATATTACTACATATTCGAATTATTAAAATTATAAAATAGATCTAATGCTTTATAACTATACACACACACACACACAATATATATATATATATATATATATATATATATATATATATATATACAGTTTAATTATTAATTTATAATGAAACTTCCACTCTTTTCTCTAGTTTATCTTTCTTTTCGTATCTAATTAACATGAATGGTATTATTTGATATCTTCTCCATTTAGTTGTTTATCATTTAATCTTATTCAGAAGTTCTGTTAATGTAATTTCGATTTTTATTTGTGTTTTTAAGCATCATATTATTCCCAGTCTCTCTTACTAATGCAGCTTAATTTCTTATTTTGTTTGCCCATTTCAAACGCTTCATTCTTCTCCATATTCAGACAAGAAATCATAAAAAATGTATTTTTATTTTGTTTCAGAAGAGGAGTCTGTATGTTATGACCAGTTGGGATGCTTTTCAGTAGAAGACCCCTGGAGCAGCCCTTTACGACCAGTTCCACTTCCTGAACCTCCTCAAAAAATTCAAACTCGCTTTTATCTCTACACAAGGTATACTGTATATAATTAACAATTTTTAAAATTCGATATCACTGGATGAAAAGAGCAAGATTCTTTCAAAACCATTCAGTTGATATAAATATGAAAGTAGATTATTATTAAATTACGTATTAGGCATACATTATTTTATTGTCATCATTTTAGCGAATTTCGAAGGAATGAAACTATTGAGGTTGTTCTCATGAAAATATTTTTTGATTTTTTTACAGATCTTCACCAATCCTACCTAATAAATGACCATGACCAGTATATATATATATATATATATATATATATATATATATATACACATACATTAATTCTTTCATAGTGTTCTGCCCAACATCAGGTATTTCACTGCAAACTCAACATTCTCTGCTCTTTCCCTAACTCAGCCTTCCTTTTTGTATCTGCATACAAACCATTTATTTTAATATTGTCTATCATCTGATGTATTTTTCTGCCTCTAACTTTCTTTCCATTGACCATTCCTTCTAGGGCATTCGTCAGCAGGCAGTTTCTTCTTAGCCAGGGCCCAATCCAATTTCTTTTTCTCTTCTTTATGAGTTTTAGCATTGTTCTTCCTTCACCCACTCTATCTAGCAAATCTTTGTTTTAAATTTTGTCTGTCCATTTGATATGTTCCACCCTTCTCCATATCCACATCTCAAAAGCTTCCAGTCGCTTTTCTTCATTCCGTCGTATTGTCAAAGTTTCTGCACCATACAATGCTACACTTCACATAAAGCACTTCACTAGCCTCTTCCGTAATTATTTTGCCAAAGGTCCGCAGAAAATGCTTCTCTTCTTGTTAAAAGCTTATTTTGCCATTGCTCTCCTCTGCTTTACTTCTTGACCGCAGTTCATGTTACTACTGATAGTACAACCGAAGTATTTGAAACACTCCACTTGCTCAATGGCCTCATCTTTAATCCTCATGTTTATCTTACTTGGTTTTCTTCCTATAAATATGACCTTCGTATATAGGCCTATATATATATATATATATACACATACATATGTGTGTGTGTCCGTTAACGCTCTAGTGGCCGGAATTTTTATTTTATCAAATTCAAACTTGCCATATAACATTCAATTAAAAAAGTAAGGTCGAATTCGTTAACCAGTAAAATCGAACTATTAATTGTAGGAGTTGATCTGAAACGAAAATTTTAAAATCGCTCTAGCGGTTGCAATGTTCAATGTTTGGCAGCGAAACTCAGTATATACTATTAAAATAAAATATGGAAGGTAGGAGCCAAATATCGGCGAAATCCGACCATTAAAAATTAGTACCTATCTGAAACCCGAAATTAAAAATTCGCTCTAGGAACCGCCATGTTTACTTCATCGTAATATATAGGTCTACCACACAATTAAATGAACCCTTAAATTAATCAATGTACGAGTAGGCCTATCCTATTATATTTGTTGGGGAAGATGGGTTATATTTTTGGAAGTGATTACTATTTTTTAGTATTTTTTTAGTACATTGACTTAATCTATTTGGAAACAAGTGATCAGCGAAGGCTAGATGCTATTTAAATTTGTGTTAAATTATACAATAATATACAATAGGTCTCATACTGTACACATGATTTGTTTTACTGCAGTCCGCCACTTTTAAATAAACTGGCATCAGAAATTGAGTTTCTCCAAATTTACAAAAGGAATAAATGCAACGTGTCCACAAATATAGTATCACACTTTAAACTGCTACTACGTCGCTTTGGATAATCGTATCTAAATGAAATTGGTGACAAACAAAAGAGAAACTTGAAAAGTTTTGTGCATGTTAACAATGGAGAATAATGGATAACAGTACAGAAACTAAACTAAATTTAATCATGTTTTTCATGGTCAATATGGGTTTATTGTTGGATATTTAGCAGACAGGTTAAATGTGAATGTCTGCAGCGTCACTCGTGGGGGCCACATTCAGTGTCTACGAGGTATAGCAAAAACTTTCTGAGTTTCTCTTTTGATTGTCACCAATTTCATGTAGATACGATTATCCAAAACGACGTAGTAGTAGTTTAAAGTATGATACTATATTTGCGGACACAGTGTATTTCATAAACCAGTATAATGTCGGCCGCGGTGGACTAGTGGTTATGCTCCTTGTCTCTGGTTCCGAGGGTCGCGGGTTTAGAGCAGGCGGGGTCAATGGATTTTTTAGGACGGAAAAATCCAAGGGGCAAGTTCTACGGGAGGGACTTTAAGCCGCTGGTCTCGAGTCTGAAGATTTTCAGGCTCGTAAAAGTTCCTCAAGCCTAAATGAAAAGGCCTCTAAGCAAAATTTACCGACCTCAACGTCCTAGTAATACCTTAGTTGCCTGTTAGATGTCTCATTGGGTTAGTGTGTTAACCGCATGCTATCCATTACATCTATGAGCAAATAAAGTAACTAAAAATTAACTTAGTCTAGTAACTCCTTACAAAGGAGAGGTTATAGCTCTGCAATGGGCTATGCCACTATAATGGATAGATAGAAACCAGTAAAATGGGGCCATAAATTCGACTTTCTGAGGAATTCACATAGTTTACACAGTTCCTCCGTGACGAATATTTTGTAATTAAATTTGATATTAGAGGATATTAAGAGTATGAGTAACAAGTTTTTAAAATTATAAATTGGACAGATAAAGATCTAATATTTTTATACACACAAATGTAATAAAGTTTGTGAGTAATGGTAGTTTCCTCACTAAAAAATGTTTGAGTTTATTATTTTAAGAAAATGTAGTTTAATTTTGGGCTTTACAAAATGACATTTACATTGCTACATTTAATGTATCTTTAACTGTTTATAATTAGTATAGTGTATATCTATATTTGTCAAATATTTATTTGTATTTGTGCTGGTTGAGTGGAAGAGAGGGCCTTATGGCCTTAACTCTGCCAGAATAAAGTATTATTATTATTATTATTATTATTATTATTATTATTATTATTATTTTATTATTATTATTATTATTATTATTATACAGATATTTGCAAAAACAACGTATTTTGAAATCAGAGTTTCAGATTTTTATTTTTCGAGGAACCTTGTTAGAAAATTTTATTCAACAATAAAAGCAAATCAGCAGAAAACATTTTATTATTTAGTCCACCGCTGTGGCCTCGGGGTAGCGGCTGCCTTGTCACGCAGCGGGCCCGGGTTCGATCATCGGCCGGGACAGTTTTTCTGGGTGAGGTTTTTATCGGGGTTTTTCCTCACCTGTAAGACAAATGTCAGGAAAACTTTAAGGCCCAAACGGTCCCCGAAATAATATGGGCATCGCAATCATCATCATTCATATTCATCTTAGGTTAAGTTCAGGATTAGGGACTCTCCTGGCGCACCATTATCATCATCATCATCCATAATATCATCGGGGCAACGTAACCCCTCCTTCCAGGCAACCCAACCTCAGAAGTGGGTTACAAGTACGCCATGCCAGGAGAGAAACCAGGAATGTCGAAAGACAAACCTGGGGCATTTGAAAAAAAAATTATTATTTATTGATACCACATGTATATGATATCATGTTCAAATATGTCACAAATAGGCCTACATTTATTGAATTAAGATTAGTGAGACTATAGCCAAATGACAGGGTTTTGTGTACTCTATGGAACTCGTATACAGAGTTCTTAAACTAAAATACGGGGACGACCACAGATTGAGCGTCTTACCGTAATTTCCATCAATAGAAAAAAATCATACCGACTTCGATTTCCATCTTAATGATTGGCTCCCTCTTCATCCTTTTATTTTATAGGCCTATATTTTTATAGCCATTCTTTTTCTTAGACGGCTCCATGGTGCTAGTGGACAGACACTCCTCCTTAATCTCTGGGCCTCGAGCTCTCCGTGTGAGGTAAATTATGGACGAATCGAGCCAGGGTAGATTCTACCCGTTTCCTCTACCAAACTTTTCATTTCATACTTCTCCAAACTTATATTATCCACTTCGTTTCATTTTATTACATGCGAATTTGAAGGCATATATTTTTTCTTCAAAAATAAAATTTAATTTGTCATTCAGTGGGAAGTGATAAATTTAGTATTAAACATCGAATCTTTGCTTTACTGGCTCTAAATGTAGTGTGTTGATTTCCATTTAAAAGTTTTCTTGTTTAAGAAGCCGCTAGATGGTGTTAGTGGAACGAAGTTCACAGCTATCTGGCGCGCGGGAATCGTATTAGTATACGAAAAAATCTATGTGTAAATGATATGCCTAAGAGATTAAATCGTTAAAGCACTGGTGTACAGAACCAGATATATTGGGTTCAAATCCCGTTTTAGGCATATATTTTTCTGTTCAAATTTAATTTGTCATTCGGTGGGAAGTGATAAATTTAGTATTAAACATCGAATCTTATTACATGTGGTCCTGTGATGGCGCGACAGACCTGGTCACCCCGCATCCTTAGTATAACTCAACCTTCAATGATAAGGGATTTATGCCATATCATCCCTCGATTTGACATTATGCCTGACAGAGAGAGGATTTACTACTTTAATACATTTAAAATATTAAGTCGTCCTCAACATTAAAATTCATTAAAATTCATTAAAATTGTGAAGGCCTTTCAGAACTACTTGTTCCATCTTCAGCAGCTGGATTGAATTTTATTATTTAATTTATTACAAAACAACCCCAACGGTGATTCAGTATGATTTTTAAAAGTATTTACTACTTTACTCTTCATTTTCATAAAACCACACAGGCCTTGTAATAATAAGGGACGTATCAAAGTAGATATTCCTAACCGTCCCTATTTCGTCTCTCCAACGATTTGTATACCGTAATTGGATCCCCGATATTTTTGAGTTAAACCTTATGATTCTTTTTAAAAATGAATAGTTCATATTTTCTGCTATGACAATCTATTAAATTGAAGTCAAGAAGAAACTGATGCAATGTAATTATATGATAGATTCCAATTGAAAATAGGATTTTTTTTTAGATCTATATCACATATACTTAAAATTAATAAATTATTTTAGCATATTGTTAACTTTAACTCTAATTGTGGTAATTAAAATCACTAACATTTTCTCAGAATAGATGATTGTAATAAAAATAATATACACACCATCCTCTTCTTCATTAAATGTAACAAATCTTAGGGATCAAGTTAGATTTAAATCCATTCGGGTAAAGCATACTAATTGAACAAAGTTTAACTTAAACTAAACTCCTTGACGAGGCAAGCCTATAAGTCCTTGGCCTACCGTCCGGATGCTGATCTCACATCCACTTATGTCATTTACTGAGGTAGACGATCATCCATCATGGAGACTCGTACCAGCGCATGTCCAATGGCATAGCGCCAACAATGAATTTGTCTAACAAGACTCGAAAAAAAAAACGCTGATTGCACTCTGTCACACTTGGTAAATAACTTTCACAAAACGCTCCAGAGTGTTAAATTTTCATATAATAGTGCATTATTACGTCACTTCATGTAATGTTTTCAGTAGGCTTGGTCTTAAAGAAATCTTACACAGGGCTACTAATACTATTTACGCCCCCTTCTATCCAGTTCATTCGGGCTTGTGTTGTATTATTCTGCTATTCAAAAAGAAAGAACAGACTCCAAACATTTATTTCTTCCAAACTATAAAAAACAGAAATACAATTACAACGTTCCTAGAAAGAGAAAAGTTTGAAGTTCCAATCACGGCCGCAATGGCGCTGTTGCTTGAAGTTGTGATCACGGTCGCATTGGCGCTGTTGGATTGGAAGAGGAGAAGCAGAAGATCAACTCCATCGCCGCGCCGGTGGCCTCCCAGGTCACCATACCTAACCCCGTGTGATTTTTGTCTGTGGGATTACATTACAGACCGTGTTTTTACTTTCCCCCTTATGCCTTACACTCTTGAAAATCTGCGACATCGAATTGTTGAAGCTGCGAATTCGATAACTAGAGACCAGCTGATTCGTGTGTGGCAAGAAATGAGCCACTGTTTTGATATTTGTCGTGCAACACATGGTTCTCACATGTAATGCATAAAACAGTGAAATTTGAACTTTTTTCTTTCCAGGAATGTTGGAATTATGTTTCTATTTTTTTTTTTTTTTAGTTTGGAAGAAATAAATGTTCGAAGTCTGCTTCATCATTCTGAATAGCTCTGTATATATAGTGGTATCAATAAAAATTGGAAACAGTTAATTCTGCCATTTTTAACTGTAAGGCAGTGCTTATGAAAAATCTTCATGGTGCAAGAGTTAAATTTATTCCACAGAAGCATGTGATGTACAAAGGCCATATCCAAAACATTATTTGTATTTTTAACTGCAAGATACTAAAATCCAGCGCCAAAGCTCCCAATTAAACTGTAAGAAAGTCATACATGTACATTTGTTAAATAACAGAGGTACACGATCATCCTGCCAGTATAGGGGTGACATGTGGTTAGCACGTCGGATTCACCAGCTGTTATAGCTGGTTTTCTCAACGTGGAGCCGCTACTTATTGTAGCTACCCAAATTCTTCACGATGCTGGGTATTAATTTAGAATACGATCGCCCCCATCATCAGTTACACTCCAACATAAATATATAAAAACTCCAAGCGCGACAGACCTAGAAGGCCCTTGGCTACCAGCCGACTGCTGTCTCACATCCACATGTGATAATCACAGTAGGTAGACGATCATATACCCTACATTTTTATAATTATGGTCTAATACAATTTACAACTAACAACATCAATATATTGTATACACCAATATGTATTCTATGAAAAAGTAAAACCAAGATTCATCAAAAAGGCATTAGGTGCAAGCAAATACACACCAAATAGAATGGCCTATATGCTAGCCAGAGAAACCTTCTTCCTAGAGGACCTGAGGCAAAGGATACTACTGCCAGCAACGGAGCCATATAAGAAAGTCATCGAAAAAAAGAAACAGAGAGAAAAAGAGATCGACGAAGATTTCTACGCCTCAGATGCCATGGTAAACAGAGAGTGGACCGGAAGTAACCAACCACAAAGGCACAAAATGATAGGTTTAGCAACACACGGATATCATCACAAAATGTGCAAAAATGCAAAATTCCACCAACCGAGTGATTCGTGTGAATGCAAGATATGCGACCAAAAGTGTGAGCGATACCATTACAAACAATGCAGAATATGGACAGGATCACTGAACGAACTCATAAAAGACAAATCATAAACTTATAACTTAATGCTCTTTCGAGTGCCTCTTACCAATTTATTATTAATATGTATTCTATGCAGAGGAAGAAATGGATGACGAACACCTTAACAACTGTTCAGCCGTCAAACAAAAAACTTCCAAAACTTCAAATATTGGAGAGCAAGACTGCTACTGATTTCAATGTTAGATGCAGAACATTAGACACCAATCAACCAACATTTAAACTTAGCAATAGACTAATCATATGCAGACTTAAAAAAAATTGAAATTAAATTAAATTTTAAATCACATTTATATGATAATTTCTTCATACAAATACCTTTTTTATTGCACAACTATTGCAAGAGTCCGTTTTAAATTGAATATATATAATTGCACTATCTTCGTAGCTATAGAATCTAAAAAAAGAGGGACTTTTACTGTTATGAAGGTACAAATGAGCCCTTCTCTTGTAAGTATAATCGGCAATTAATATTATGTAGATTTTACGACAAAATAATTGATTCTTTATACAGGAAGCGATGAGCGTTGGGTTCCTAACTGTATCTATATTTCTTCCAAAAGTATTAAAGACTGCAAGCCTATTCGCACGATGAAATGAATGGGGAAATATGTGAGAATTGGTTTAAGAATACATTAATGAAAAATCTATTCCCTAATGAACGTAGCATAATCATTATTGAAAACGCTAGTTGCCATTCACGCCTGAAAATTAAAATCCTACCTCATTCTTGGTCTACCAACTGGGCGTTTTACCTCTGGTTTTCCTACCAGAAGTTTCCATGCACCTTTTTCATCCCCCATATGTGCCACAGGTCCTGCCCATCGCAGCCTACGAGACTTAACTGTTCTTATTATATCTGGCTTCTTATAATATCATGTAGCTCACTATTATATAGTTTTCTCCATTCACCTGTCTGTTCATCTCTTTTTAGTCCAAAAACCTTCCTAAGAACTTTATTCCCAAATACTCGTAATCTTCTTTCCTCTCTTAAAGCAAGAGTCCATGTTTCGCATCCATATAATATAAGAGGGAGAATAACTGTTTTATACATTTTCAGTTTAATATTTTTCGAAAGGAACTGGGAAGACAAGAGTCCCTGTAATGCATAATAGCATGCATTTCCAGAATTGAGCTTATGTTTAATTACTTTGTGCATCTAATTCCTATTTTTAATTATTGTTTCTAGATACTTGAAATCAGCCACTTCAAACTTTCTTTCTTTTGTCATTAGATGTCCATTTACATTATATAAAGCATTTCTATGTGTGAACATATAATTTGTTTTATCGATATTTACTTCCAGCCCCAATTGTTCTTCAATAGAGTGTGTGTGTTGGCCCTTAGTATCTCTTCGTTATCGCTCAATAATACTACATCATCAGCATAAAAATAAATAAATACATACATAATTTTAATTTTAAAAGTTAAACAATATCAAATAATAACATAAAAATTAAATAATAACATAAATAATCAATGTCTTCTATCCTTGTGTAATAAACGTCCATAGCGCTATGAGAAACGTAACAACACGGCATGTCACCGCGCGGCACCCGCTTTTATATAAACTGTTAACCATCAGAGTGAGGCGCGATACCTGAGTCACCAATGGAGTAATATTTTTTTATATTTTAATTATAAATAATAAATATTGCCTCTGGTCCCGAGGGTCGCGGGTTCAAACCCGGCCGGGTTCGATGGATTTTTAGGACGGAAAAATCCAAAGGGGTAAGTCCTCCGGGAGGGACTTTAAGCCGTGGGTCCCGAGTCTGAAGATTTTCAGGCTCGTAAAAAATCCTTAAGCCTGAATGAAAAGGCCTCTAAGGAAAATTTAGCGAATTTTCCCGTCCTAGTACTACCTTGGTTTCCTAGATGGCAGTATGAGGCGGAACGCTGACCACGGACCACTCAAAATGACATCTATACGAAAACAAGTGTAACTAAATTAGTATGGTTCAAATTCTTCCCTATAGGGGGAGAGCGCCTAAATCTCTGTAAAGAGAAAAACATGGGCTTACAATACAAATTATAAATAACAAATTACTAGGCAATATGATTGTGATCATCCTGTAATTTAACTGTTTTCGCCAATATTAGTGATAATTTTAAGGATAAAAAAAATGTACGACTTCGTTTCTGCTCACGTATCGTAAAAGGCGTCAAGTGACATTGTATTAACACTTAACTTCAAGTTGACGTTTACGTGTGTCAGATATTTTTGTACACGTCATTGAGAGGTTACCGTTAATATCTATCGATTGTATCTTCTATTCACGTATGTCAACAGTTACGCACGAAAAGTTATCAATCGTTGAATCGACTGTTATAACGGTGGATAGTGCGTGATTGTCTAACCTCAGTAGTCATCTAGAGGTCAGCGCACTTGTAGGTGTCCGGATGCAATTTCCGAAACATGATTCCTATGGGAGGCAAGACATATATCCATAAAAGAGAGCATTGAATATCATCCTTATGGACATATTCAATTTAGGTTATTTTACTGGATCTGTTTCTAAGTCTCAAGATGCCCATGACAGCCATGCAGTTGTTTTTTGTCTTCCTCTGTTTTTGAATCCTTAACGTCAGTTGGGGTCCATTCGTGTAAATTATCTTGGCAATTATTACAAATCCTTGAAATGTCAGAGAAATAAATCTTAAAGAGTAGAAAATGTTCCAGAAAAAAATTATTCAAAATAAATCTTAATTTAGTTGTAATTTCGGAATCCAAGAAGAGTAATGGATAATTAATTATTCCTTACACTTCTTCTTCTTCTTCTTCAATCAGGGATTAGGCTCTTAAGCCTGTTCGGCTTCATATATTCTCCAATCAACTTTTCCGTGGTCATTCCTTAAACTATTAGACAAATACATTCTTCTTCTTCTTCCTTCCAAGTATTAGGCCAAGGCCTGTTACGATCCTATAGAAAATTTTTCCTTATGGGAAATTCTCGTATAAGACTTGAAAGCATAATAATAGTCCCTTCGATTGGTTGCTGGCCAAAGGAAGGCAAGACCAGTGATGGGGCTGAATAAATAGGTTCAAATCTGTCGGACTGCAATGAAAACAACTAATAGCCTATAAACACAACATATTTTTCCCCTTATGTATTGTTTAGTAGTTTGCACAAATTTAAGTAATTTAAACCGAATAGTCTTTATGTTATTTCATTTTTCCCTCCATCTTTTTATAGGACATTTAAGTCAATGCCCCGGGCTAATCGTATATAGGCAAGGAGCAGATATTCTGACCCACGCATTAGACAAGTATACAGTGACTTGCTCTCCTAGACCTGTGGTTAGCAGTATTTTAGGGCCAGTGCCGCCAGCATATGACAACACAAGACGAAATACATAGGTTATGTCAAATCCATAATGGAGATTAAAGATTTCTTACTTTACTGGAAATCGAACCCGGGTCCCCGAACTCGAATGAAGGAAATCTACTATGGCGACAGGCCTTTTGTGTTATTAATAGCATTAAATGCATTGAAACCATTGTAAACTTATATGATACATTGTCAAACCAAGGATAACATTTCACTCTTAGTTTTAGTGACGGTATCTTTATTTTTATGTAATGTAAGAAAGTTGCCTATCTTCTTCAATATAGGGAAAAGGAGGGCAATTCTCAGCAGTTTTAGTTTACCAGAAGATGGAGGTGTAACATATTTCCGATTGTGTATGATAGTGGATACTAATTTTTAAGATGAGACGCCATTTTCTTCGTCAGCTGTGTAGTGAGTATATGTTGAATTTATTGATGATCTTTGCGGTCGTTTTATCATCAATACTATTTAGAAGTACTGTATACAATTCCATATTTTTGTGCAATGTGTTTGAGCCAGGGAGAATACATTTTTCCCATGGATTTTCACCCAGGATCATGAGGAATTTGGGTAGCAACAATAAGTAGCGGCTCCAGGTTGAGAAAACCAGCTCTAACGGCAAGGGGACACAAAATGCTAAACACAGGTCACCCCATTACTGCCTGATGATCGTCCACCTCTGTGATTTTAACACATGTGAATATGAAATCAGGGGCCGGATGGTAGGCCAAGGGCCCTCTGCCTCTGTCGTGCCATGGAGTTACGTAGTTTGCTTGTATTTGAGATTTATCTCTCGGACTGCAATGAAACGATGTTTATACGTCAAGGTTAGGCATTCAAAAGTAACCTACACCGTGCAATTCTACTATATTTTGCTATAAATTGTGGTAGATTTATGGTGATTGTACTAGATGTGATAACTAACTAAAAAAAATCGCAATCATGAAATTAATGAAGTGTAAATTTTAGCCATAATATTCTAAAGAATAAATAAATTTCAATCTAAAAAAATGTTATGTTCTTTTTCACTGCTTTTTAATTATGCAAGTGTATATTCGTTTAAATTTAATAAAATCAGCATTATTTTCTGAAATAATGCTAAAAATTGCCTAATACCCGTATTTGAACATAAATTACTCGGCATACAGCATAATTCTGTACATCTTGCCTTTTTTTATCTTTATTAATTTTCGATATTTTAAATTAAATATGTAGGGCTTAGGGCAGTAACATGATAAGTCACATTCTGTTAAGAAATGCCATTTATTACAATGATAGCAAATTAATGTATTGATATATCCATAAAATAATTTGTAAGTGCACCAGCGATGAGTTAAAACATATAGACACACAATGTAATAAGAACACTACTGCCCAATTAGTATTTATAATTTTTTTGAAACATTAAAATCCTTATATCTCAGAAAGAACAATATGTGGCTTATTATGTTTATTGCCCTAAGCCCTTCATATGTTTTTAGGAATATAATATCAACATAGTGTACGCTAAACGCATGAATGCTTGTTTGCTTATTGAAGAAATATTTGTTTTTATTCCACGCTATCCACGAAATTATAGAATTTATCTTAATTTCGCAGATTTTTTACCATCTCCATTACTACATCCAGCTCATAATTTCATCTGCATTATGATTGGCTTATATTAGTCTCCTCCTGCGAAAAATATCGTGTAGCTTATTTTAGAAGTCTTCTATTATCTACATTATTTTCATTTGTATTTAATTATTGTAAACAGCGTGTATTTATTCTTTCTTAAATACCTATTTTTTTTAAATTTCTTATATGAACTTTAAATGTTTAAAACATTGTGGTTAAGATATTAATTATATAATTTTCTACCTGGTACGTCAGTCGTCCTCAACTAAGTTATTAAACTGGAACAGTTCCAGTTAAAACGCAGAAGATGAAACATTGATTTCGAAAGGCCTCCATATTACAATAACTTTCTAGAAGTTTAATAACTTAGTTGAGGACGACTGACTTACCAGGTAAAAATTAACATCTTATTACATAACCTCAACGGTGCTTTAACATTAATTTCAAAAGTGTTTACATTGTGGGTTAATATTTAACAACCGACAGATTGTAGAAAAATATAAATTCACGATGTTAAAAGTTTATATCATAAATGATAAGTTTTAAAATATGCATTTACCTTTATACTCATTCACTAGTTTATTGTAATAGTTGTTCAAAAATATTGTATCATTTTTTCTACTTGTTTTGGCTTCTAGGAATCATCAACGCCTACAAAAAGTAACAGTATATTTATTTTAGGGCTGTAGTTTCACTAAATATGTTCACCATGTACTTTCTTTGTAACAGGAGAAGACCAACCAAGAGGTACTACGTAAAAGCTTGGCCGGACATTAACATGAAGAATTCTTATTACAACGGTAAGAAACCAACTGTGTTCCTGATACACGGCTTTATGTCCACCGGAAACGACACGTGGATGGACGACATGAAGAACGCCTACCTCAATAATGTGGGTAACGTTAAAGGCATATGCGTGCGTGTGTGTGTGACATTGCTCAGTGTGAAAAATTTAATTATAACATCAAAATATAGGCTATACAGTATATGAATGTTGGTTACTCAGAAGACGAGGAGTGGCTGGAACATGATCTATACAAGAGAGTACAGTACAAACATCATCATGCCAGTGGGGGACCCTTTTCCTAGTAGGACATTTTTATATGTGCTTACACTATTTAACAAATAGTGCAAGGGCAACAAATAAAGAGCATGTTCATGGAGGGGGTTTTATTTAGAGGTTGTAGATAAAGATGCACTTGTTCATTTCATATCAAATTCCTCACTCCCCTCTTCAGTCATCGTTTCTCTTTCTTCTGAGTAACGAACTGTATATATATATATATATATATATATATATATATATATATATATATATTATATTGTATTGTATTGTAAGCCTATGTTTTCCCTTTACAGAGATTTAGGCGCTCTCCCCCTACAGGGAAGAATTTGAACCATACTAATTTAGTTACACTTGTTTTCGTATAGATGTCATTTTGAGTGGTACGTGGTCAGCGTTCCGCCTCATACTGACATCTAGGAAACCAAAGTAGTACTAGGACGGGAAAATTCGGTAAATTTTGCTTAGATGCCTTTTCATTCAGGTTAAAATCTTCAGACTCGGGAACCACGGCTTAAAGTCCCTCCCGGAGGACTTGCTCCTTGGATTTTTCCGTTCTAAAAAATCCATCGACCCCTGCCAGGTTTGAACCCGCGACCCTCGGGACCAGAGGCAAGGAGCAAAACCTCTAGTCCACCGCGGCCGACTACTATATATATATATATATATATATTGGAGTCTTTGTATGGCAGCATGCTGCACTACAGTTTTCTGCAGTACTACATGCCTTGGTTTATTTCATGTTTATGTGTATTGATATTTCTGGCCAAAATTCTATAATACAGTAAAACTTGTTCAAAGCGGAATCGCATGGGATTAATTTTTTCCACATTAGACAACATTCCGCATTATAAAAAACAAAAAAGATTATAGAGCACAGTATATATATATATGCATTGCTCAATATTAAACATTTAATTATAACATATATATATATATATACATATATATATACCTTGGATTAATTGTAGTTTCGATGCCGTTGGAAAGTGAAGTATAGCATGTACTAGCAACTTCGACAGCAACAGGAGAAAAAACAGTCCATTTCGTCAGCATTAAAAATATCTCTTAGGCCCGTATCCTGAAATTAAAGTATGCAGTTTCGGTTTCCGTTCATTAACTATACTTTCATCCACATCCTTTGATTCCCCGCAAATTACATTCCACACTATATTGTGTCGTCTTTTAAAACTGTCCACAACCCCAACCTGAAGATGCCTTGAAATTGTATTCCCTAGGGATATAGCAACGCTAGAGCTTGACTTTGGAGCAACGGTACGGAAATTTTGAGATTTTTTTATCATGAACTTGTAAAATGCACCTCGTCGATTCTTCTTTTTTTTTTTTTCATTTGACCATTTACTTGCATCCATTAATTCGTTATTTTTTCTTTGTGTTTTAAAATATCACAAACTTGGGTTTTTCCATATTTAAATTAGTTATTATTTCCCGCATTAAGAGTTTGTTTTTCTTTATCTTCAATCACTTTCACTTTTTCGTTTTAATTGACAATAATACATACGATTTAGCCATCTTTATTCCGTAAATTCAGAACGCTACCTGTGAAAGATACGTACACAATTAGTCTCAGATCTAAACTAATTTAAGATTTTTATAGTGCACTGATTATTTGTAAGACAAATGTCACACGCCAAATATTTGTTAAACGAATCTGTATTTCGCAAAATGGGTATGCAATGAGGCCGAAAGGAAATTCCAGATACAGGTAGAAACTCTACTTCACACGGCGCGGCCGACAGGAATCATCACTTATTGTTAATTCGCCAGTTTTACTGTATTTTAGAATCTTAGCCAGAAATATCAATTAAGTGGAAACTAATTTATTTCTCTCTCTTCGCCTTATATATTTTTTCATGAATTTTGTAGAAATATCCTTCCGTTTCCGAGTTGGACAGATTCCGTTTTATACAAAATAAATACACGTAAAGTTACTATTATTTTACCGGGACCAATAAATTTGTTCACATTGGACAGATTTCCGCATTATTCACGTTCCGTATTAAACAAGTTTTACTGTATAATACTTTTACTAATTCTGAGCTATGAAGTTATTATTCCTAATTTCGTTCTTTAAAATATAATTTTGAGTAATTTTGACGCTGACTTATCCTATTTAATTGTGCTTCTTACTTTCATCTCAAACATTGTTCTCTCTTAATTACACTAAAGCAAGTTATGGTTCCTATTCACACTTATACTAGCACTGGCTAACACTAACTACACTGCTCAAAAAATTAGGGGATATTGTAGAATAACCTATTAAGACTATGTTTTTTGGGATAGTATTAGATGCAATCACTTTCTATTACTCCAAGATAATGTAAATAAGAGTTTGAAGTTGTTACGTAACCTCGGTACCACACCAGAGGGCAGTGTCTGTACTGTTGATGTGAAAGGGTGGTGTGGGGGTGAATGTTTTGTTGCTGTTTTTAAATCCAGTCCAGTTTTCAGTTAGTGAATGACTTGCCTTAGGGACAGTGATGCCTCGACAACGTGATTTACCTGAACCAATGGCTTGGAGGGCCATAGGAAGGATGGAAGCTGGACAGACACAACAAGAGGTGGCACAAGCCATTGGGGTGTCTCAAAGCGTGATTTCCAGACTTTGGAATCATTTTCAAAGAACAGATACTGTTCACAGAAGAGCCGGACAAGGTCGACCAAGGGCAACAACAGCAAGGGATGACCGTTACCTCTTGTTAACAGCCCGTCGGAATAGACAGCAGAATGCAACTCAACTGCGAAATACACTTCAAACAGCAACAGGACGCAGGGTGTCAACTCAAACTGTCCCTAATCGACTGCATGGAAGTGGTCTCTATGCCCGTAGGCCCATGGTGTGTACCAGGTTAACTCCACAACACCGTAGAGATCGCAGAAACTGGGCGGAGGAACATCGTGGGTGGAGGCATGCTGAATGGAGATCAGTTCTTTTTTCTGATGAGTCGCGATTCAACATGGAATGTGATAGTCGGCGTGTATTCATCTGGAGAGAAAAAGGGACACGAAACAATCCAGCTTTTGTACGTGAAAGATCCCCATATGGTGGCGGTGGATTGATGGTGTAGGCAGGAGTCAGTAGTGGTGGACGTACGGACCTCTACGTCATCCAAGGTGGTACTTTGACTGCGGTAAGGTATAGAGATGAGATTCTCCGACCTTTTGTCGTGCCTTATGCTGGTGCCATAGGTGATTCTTTTCTTTTTATGGACGATAATGCACGACGCCACAGAGCTGGCTTGGTGGACGACATGCTGGAAGTGGAGGGTATCGAGCGTATGCAATGGCCAGCTTCCTCCCCGGACTTAAATCCGATTGAGCATGTGTGGGATGCATTAGGCAGGCGCATTGCAGGCAGACCAGCACCTCCCACAACTGTTCCAGAGCTGCACATTGCTCTTATGGAAGAGTGGCCACGTATCCCCCAAGAACTCATTGCTAACCTCATTGCATCAATGCCACACAGGTGTGAGGCAGTGCTGGCCGTTCGAGGAGACCATACACCATACTAAAGAAACATTTTCACCCATGTTAATGTTGCTTTGTTTGTTTGCCATATTCCTAATCAGGATCTCTTTGACATCTGGTGTGGTACAGAGGTTACGTAATGACTTCAAACTCTTGTTTACATTCTTTTGGAGTAATAGAAAGTGATTGCATCTAATACTGTTCCTAAAAACATAGTCTTAATAGGTTATTCTACAATATCCCCTAATTTTTTTGAGCAGTGTAGTATTATGATTATTTGCAGCCAACATTTGAAGAGTTAAGAGGTCAAAGAACACGCAGAATTTCCTGAGGATGCCAACCGCAGTAGTAGACGAAACGTCGAGTGTTAATAAAACCAGACCACGGCCATTTAGCCCGAAAGACCATAAAATACACGAATGTTATGAATAATTTACACTTACTTAAATATTGTACTGCCCTTACTAGTTCTAACAAATTATCTGGTTCCTATTTACATTTACAGCACTGGCTAATCCTAACAAGTTACGATCAATATTTACACTTCCTTAAAATAATGCTCTGTCCATTTCTAACCATAACAAGTAATGATTCGGTATTTACATTTATAATACTAACTAGTTCTATCAAATTATGATTTACACTTACTTAAAGTATACTGTCCAATATTGTTCTATTGTAATTTTTTAAGGTCTATGCTATTTGAAAGTTTGGTGAATTATTTAGTATATTCTACTCATATATATGTGAAAGATACGTACACAATTATGTATGTATACAGGTGTATACATAAGTGACGCATAACTCTCGAACACCTGGGGAAATTTCAACCAAACTTGATGCACATATTAATTGCATCTGGAAAGGTGGTTGTAAGGATTAAAAGATCCGTAGGACCCCGAGGGAGGTGAAATGTAAAATATTATGTTTACTCATAACTCTAGAACACCTGGAGCAGTTTCAACCAAACTCAGTACACATTGGCATAACTTAGCATTTGGAAAAAATACTGAAGTGTTAAAGAGTTCCCTATCACCTACGGGAGGAAGTGATATCTAAACATAAATGCATATGAACGATATTAATGTTAAAACGATATTATTCGGGGTCTCTTATCTAATTGGTGACAATCTCGATGACATTTAAGTCCAACACTTACCTCTAGCACCCCTAAGGAGTATGAGGGCTTGAGAAGGGATGAAAACTAAAATGTCCAAAATGACCGAGCCTGATGTATAAGTCACAGTTTACGGGGTCACTAAGTTGATTAGTGACAGACCTTTAAGCCCATGTTTGATCTCTACTACCCCTAAGGGAGAAGAGGTGAAAAATGAAATTATAATAATATAGGGAAGTTGGGTAATGTGGACCCTTCTGTTTGAGTGGACCCTGTTAGTGTCTTCTTTAATTGGTGCTGCCCTCGGACAAAAATATTTTAACTTCTCCCCCTCATCATCTTTGTGCGAAGAAGGGTTTATTTGTGATATATATGAATATTACCACTTTAAAAGATTTTCAAACTAAGAATCAATTCTTAATTTCTGCTATGAATATTATAAATGTTGAAAACACTCCTAAATATATTATATTACGTAGATGCTGTTTTAATATACTGATGGGTTTGGTTTGTTATTATGTGGCATGGTGGCTGTATAAAATAATTAAACATAACAAAGGAATTCGGTTAATGTGGACCCTCCACGAGGACCTGGATTCACTTTACACGAATACGTGGTATATTTTATCAATGATGATGCTATCTGTTAAACCATTCACTTAATTAATTTTATTTAAAATCCTTGTAATTTTACTAAACCCAAAGACCGTCGCTTTCTGCAGTTGAATGACGTGTGAATATTATAATCAACAATAATTTTTCAAAACATTAAACACATATCAACGCTTTTTAATTATGATCAGTCATAAATATTTTCAGATTAATCTGTGCCTGTCTGTATAAATTAACAGAGTAAATAAACTTAAAAAATAGACTAAACGCTAAGGTGGACTCTGGGGTCCACTTTATCCGAATATGGAAGTTAAAGTGGACCTTTCTTGTAATGTAAAATAATTTATAAATAAGAAGATGTTTCCATATTTTAATAAAATAACGATGATATTTCATAGTTACAACACCAATGATAATCACTGTAATTAAACAAAATTCAAATACCTTAATTAAAGGAAGAAAAACAACAAATTCAAAACAGGGATCCAAATTACCCGAAGTTCCTCTACCGAGATCAGCGTCAACTCCATAGTTTTTCAGATTCGTTAAGCTGATTGGCAACGGTCCAGATTCCATTAAAGCCCAAGTTTGACTCCTAGCACCTCTAGGGCGGTGAGAAGGGGTGTAAAATATTATTCCAAATGACTGAAATTAGTGTATAATAAAAAGTTTTCGGGACCTCTATAAGCTAATTGGTGACAGTCCTGACGGCATTTAAGCCCAAGTATGACACCTAGCACCCCAGTGATGTGAAAGGGAGTTACGTAAAAAATAACAAAAAACCTATATTAGTGTCGAATCCATAGTTTTCGGATTCATTGAAACACTCCCGATACCGTTTAAGTCCGTGTTTCAGCCCCTATCTGCATGGAGGATGAGAAGGGGTGAAAATTCCGATTGAGGGTCTTTCCACTTTTCAGCGGTTGCCCTTTTACCAGCCGGCTGCTGGCCCTTCACATCCACATGGGTCAATAACAGAGGTAGATGATCAACAGCCAGTGTAGGGGTGACATGTGGTTAGCATGTCGAGTCCCCCAGCCGTTATAGCTGGTTCCTCAACCTGGAGCCGCTACTTATTGTAGCTACCCAATTGCCTCACGATGCTGGGTGGGCACCGGTCCCATACTGGCCGAAATACCATGAGAAAATTTGTTCATCCTTCACCAGTGTGGAAAGCAACGGGAAGCTACCACACCTACAATTCCCTAGTAAAGCTGCAAGTATAGCATGAAAATGCTATGATTGCAGTGAAGGACCTGCCTTCGGGCAGAATTACTATGGATGGATATATATATATATATATATATATATATGAAGAAAGTTTTCTTGGGTTTTCCGCGTCATTGATTCAAAGTTGGCGTCTGGCCCCTGCTTCTGACGTTTCTACATGATCCCATATGCTATTATCAAGGAATGATATGATATAATATTAATAATATAAAGGAGCACTCAGAAGAGCATTAGTTTCGAAAGTTTTACGTTCTTTTCCACTGATCACTTGTATTCACTCTTTGCTGTATTCATTAATTGATTTTGTTCTGTTTTTACACTCTGTGATATGATAAAGTTTACACTTGTCACCGCACAGTGCACATCTGCAGTCTTCAGTTGGCTGGTGGAATTTTTTATTTTCGCAGACCTTGTGATGAAAGCCATGTATTGCTAGTCTGGTTACAACGTGTCTCAGTGTCTGACATTCTCTTGTCCAGTTTCTGTCTGTCATGGCACTGGAAGTGTAAAATTCCTCATTTATTTCCTTCCGTTTCTGTTCCCTCACTTTTACTGCTTTTTGATATGGTTCTGTAGATGGTAGGAGGTATGTTATCCTGATGTCTTCTATGAAATATGTTTCTCGCATAAGTTCATAAATTGATCTGGATGGTGCTGTTTTTCCAGTTCCAGTGATTCTCTTCATGAAGCTTGCTTTCACTTTTTCTATTTTGTTGAGGTCACTGACTGTTAATTTCTGCCATATGATCTCGATTCCGTATGTAACTATGGGGGCTATCGTTGTGTGGAAAAGTGTCATTGCAGTGTCTGTTGTTAGTTTTGTAAGGTTTTTGATGTTGTAGATCGCTTTTATTGCTGCTGCTGTTCTGTCTTGGACGTGTATGCTGATGATGTCGCTGTGGTCTGCATGGTGATACCTAGATATTTGTACCTGTTGACTGTCTTTAGAGGGCTTCCTGCCAGTGTGATGGTATCTTCTGCTGCTCTCCTTCCCCCTTTTCTGAACGTCATATGAAATGTCTTGTCCTCATTTACTGCAAGTTGATTTTGGTGTGCCCATTCTTCTAATTTATTCACTGTTTCCTGCAATTCTACTTTATTTTTGGATCCAATCACCATATCATCTGCATACATTATTATAGTTGTTTGATCACCATTTATTATATTTTGGCAGTCTGCTGTGAGGATGTTGAATAGTGTAGGGCTGATGGGGTCCCCTTGTAATACCCCATTTGTTTGCTTGATGATTTCTCCGGTTTCAACGTCATTTTTTATTCTTATGTAGTTATATTTCATGATGTTCTCTATTGGTTTTATCAGTGGGTGTGTTTCTCCAATCATCATCTTCAGTTTCTCTATTAGAGTTTTTCTGTTCACCAGGTCGAAGGCTTTCCGAAAATCAACGAATATCGTGTAGAATTTTCCTTTCGGGTGTCTTAGCGCTTCATCTATTTGTTCACACAAACAAGCTACAGCTTGTAGTGTTCCTCTTCCTTTCCGAAAACCGAACTGACATTCGGGTATCAGATGATCGACTTCAGCCTGTAGTCTGTTGTTGAGGATTTTTGTAAATATTTTAAATATCGTGTTTTCTAATACGATTCCTCTATACGAGTCTGGATTTTCTTTTTCCCCTTTTCCCTTATACAAAATTTGCATTGAGGATTCCCTCCAATTTTCCGGTATCTGTCCGATTTCTAAGCATTTATTCATTAACTCAGTCCAGAGGTCTTGCAAGATTTCTACGGATTCTTTTACATGTTCTATATATATATTGTCTGGGCCGCAGCTTTCCTATTTTTTCCCGAAAAGATGACATTTCTTAATTCTGAGGTACTTATGCGGATTGGGCGTTGTGGGACTTCATATTCGACTGTTGCGTTGAATGCTTCTTCCTCTACATTCAAGATTCTTTCGAAGTGTGCTTCCCATGTCTTCATAGTGATTGTCCCAGTTGTTGGTGCGGTTTTCTTTCGTAGTGCTGCGAAGGGATCTTTTTTTGCATCTTCTGCTAGTTTGTTGGCCTCTTTTTCCAGGTGATCTGCTCTCTTCGCTTGTAACAGTTGTTTGTATGTTTTTCTTCTCTTTGCGTATGTAGCTAGATCTTCTGTTTTCCTGCTGTGTTTAGCTATATTTAGTGCTTGTAGGGTTTTCTTTCTCTCGCCATAACATTCACTGTCGAACCACATTTGTGCATGCCGTTGTTTCCTTTTCAAGGTGGCCTGGTTGATCAGCGATGTATAACAGTTTGAGGCTTCTGTCAGTTTCCCGTCGTTTACGAGTTGTCTTGTCCTATCAATTTCTTCTTTGTTTTCCATTAGCATTTGCAGGTTCATTTTTCTGGAGTGTGAGACTTGTTTCTTTTCTTTGGGCTCCTTTTTCGTATATATTTCTATAGTTGTTATGATAGGGATATGTTTTCTTATGGGCGTTGCCGTGGAGTTCCACAACCCTTCTTGTTTTATTACGTTTATATGATATAATATAATAATGAATTGTTTTTTATAATGGCATGTGGGATCATGTCGAAACGTCGGAATCAGTGACGAGAGGCCAACTTTGAATCAATGACGCGGAAAACCCAAGATAACTTTCTTAATTATACTTATATTTAATCATACTTATATTCGCGAAAATCTACAACCATATATATAATATTGATTGATTGCATATTGTTATGCATTAATACTACTGCGTCTAATGTGTTAGCATTATTTAATTATATTATTTTTCATGAATTCCTTAATATATATTTATTTCATGTATATTAAGGGCTGTTGTCATTAGCTACCAATGTTTTATTGTACTCTTTTTTATCTGGCCATTTTATTAGGCGTATTATTTAAATCAAATATTTATTTACATGTTATTTCAAATTGTTCTGTTTGCTGTCTGTATTTAATCTACAAATACGATCAAGTGGAAGAAAAGGCCTTCTACCTTTAATTTTACCAGAATAAGTAAATAAATGCATTTATTTATATTTAGCTTTGGTCTCACGTCTATATGTTTTATCAAAGAGGTGGACGATCATCCAGCTAGTATAGGGTTACATGTAGTCAGTACGTCGGGTTCCTCCGCCGTTATAGCTGGTTTTCTCAACCTGAAGTCACTACTTATTGTAGCTACCCAAATTACTCACCATATTGGGTGGACGAAATTCCATGAGAAAATGTCTTTCCCCATGGGGACTCGAACCAGCGCAAGGATTGAAACCTTAAACCGCTGGGTTACGACGCAGGACATAAAGTATTGTTTTAATAAACTCTAAATGTTCTTTAAAAATTAATTTCTCGTAAAAATATAATTTTGTAGGTAGATGCAAACGTCTTTATCGTAGACTGGGGCGTCGGCGCCAGCGAACCTGAGTACAACAAAGTATGCGCTAATATTAGAGTAGTAGGAGCTGAGGTTACAAGGTGAGTATCTGATACAATTTTTTATGCTATGGATAGCTTTTTTTTTTGATTAATCAATGTGTGTGTTGAATAAGAATACTCAGTGACTTGAATTCAAAGTCGAAGCAAGATCGCAAATTATAAGTTCGAATTGTTTGGGATAAATATAACTAACTAACTAACTAACTAACTCACTGACACTGTCGAACCTGCAGGTTCATGGCCGCGCGGAAAAAACTCTCCATATATCCCCATCCTGGGCTAATGTTTTCCAATCATTCCCTGTATAATCCACTTCCCTCAAATCATAGCTAATGTTATTCTCCCACCTCATTCTTGGTCTACCAACTGGGAGTTTTCCCTCTGGTTTTCCTACAAGAAGCTTCCATGCACGTCTTTCATTCCCCGTTTGTGCCACATGTGTTGCCCATCGCAGTCTACGAGACTGTATTTAAAATACAATAGTGTTGTAACCCGAAATATATGAATTTACATTTACCCCAAAGAATTCCCACTTAAAATCTGCTACCTATGTTTCTAAGTGAATCTCCATGGTGTATATTCCACATAAAAATCTAGATATTGGTATTGCTAACAGATAAAAATTCCCAAAGTAGATTATATCTTCTGAAGAATAACAGGCTAGTCACTATTATTACTAGAAAAATTATGAAACTGCGCTTTTAATGGGGTGAAAATATACCAATAGCAGAAGAAGAAGAAAAAATTATAATATAATTCTACAGATTTATAGTAACATTTTTAAACTTAATTTCTATTTGATAGCTTACTTTGTAACTTGAATGTAGCTCTGATGCATGCACAGTGCGTAAATTGATTTAAAAATAAGTAGAACCCTAATATGTTATAAAATACACAATTTTTATTTAAAAATACAAGCGCCCTTCTCAATTTCTAAAAAATATTCAAAGTTCAAATGATGAGCTAAAGGAATAAATAAAAAATCATAAATAAATTAAATATCATAAAATCACATAACTTGTTCATTAACTTGTTAATAATCTACTTACTTACTCACTGGCACTATCGAACCCGTAGGTTCATGGTCAAAGGTTAATAATCTACTAGTGTCGATATTTTTATATTATATAAAAATGAGTGTGAGTCTGTAAGTCATTTATGGACTCAAAAACTTCTTGACCGATTTGAATGGTGTCTTCACCATCATTCAGAAAACAATTCTGGGACAATTAACATATATAACATATTACCGTACGTACTATAGGGCCGGAGATAAAAAAAATACATTGGTGCACTAAAAAGTAGCTTTTTCGACTTTTGGATCCTTAAATGGCTTACGCTGCCTAATCTATAACAAATGCACCAAATGAATGTACACAGAATTTAATATCTAAAAAAAAAAAGACAAACAGCCCGCGAGAGCATATGTCTTTTACGGATAACTCACAATAACAATTTTTTGTCTTTCCGCTCATTTATGCTTATGCCAAGAAGATCGGGATAAACAGATTCTGGGCAAGTCGGGTAATCAGGATGAGGTATCGAAAAATAATTACGATATAAATTTATAATTATTTTTCTTTTTATATGTTCATCTAAACATCATCATCATCATCATCATCAACCGTCACAGATTAAGCCCATGTGGCTTGTTCCGGTCTTATAGATTCTCATTCAAAAGTTAGATCCATCTCTTCTTCGGTCTACTAACATTCCTGCATCCTTTTGGTTTGTATTTAAGTATAATTTTGGGAATGCGATCATCTTCCATTCTTTGAACATGTTCTTTCCATTTTTTTTCTAGATTCTTTTATTCTATCCAAGAGTTTAAAGATATTTAGCTCATTTCTAATATCTTCACTTCTTCTCTTATCTAGAAGTTTGCAACCAGCCACACTTCTCAGAAATCTCATTTCAGCTGCTTCTATGATCTTCTCTTCTCTTTTAGTTAAAACCCAAAATTCACTACCATACAATAGTAAGGGGACTGCCACTACTTTATAAAATTTTAGTTTTGTTTCTTTTCTTGTGCATCTAAACATAAAACACATTTAATTTATTGAGACGTAGCAGCACACACCGGGTATTAACTAGTTAAAAATAAATGACTTCCTCGACATTAACTATGAAAATGGAAAACTAGATGTTAGAGAAGAGAAATTTCACGAGAATTTTAATTTAATAGAGTGAATTACATTAAGCACTTAAGTTTAACAAGTTCTCCATTTCCAGTTTCAGAATTTGTACAGTGCAGGTTATTAATAAGGAATAACATTATTTGTAGCCGGAATTTTTATTTAAAGTGCAACAATATTGTTTCATAGCTTCCAATAGGCTATTATAAGTTATAAAATATGTATCTCAATGGATGTAGTTAGTATGAATAAAGCTTTAGGACTATTCTTATTAGTATATTTACTTCGAAAGAATTTCAATAATTAGGATTGAAGTTAAAATTATTTGCCTTATGAATATATGTATGCTTGAAAAGGCTTATATTGAAAATAGGCATTTAATTTGTTAAGATAGAACCAACACTACATATTAGAAATGTTCAGTACACCCTATATTAATATTAGACATAAAAACAGAATTTACAACTATTAAACAAACAAATGCTCTATCCGATTATGTTTTTAATTATATGAATATTATGAGATTTAGAGTAAAGAAATAGAAAGTAATAGGAAGAAAAACTGAGTAAGTTATAATCTGTAGATGAACCATAATTGACTGGTAAATACAACAATATTAAAAAAAATGGCGATTAGATACAAGTATATCATGGTTAACTGCATAACAGCTATAGCATTCCATTAATAATCATCTACGAAGTTACTTACTTTATTTTATATCATTTTAATTTTATTATATTCATGTTTTTGTTAGTATTAGCTAGTATTAGATCACATCATTATTGTATTTTGTTTAGTCTGTATTTTAATAATATCTTAAAATTGTAAGATGTATGTAATTTTTGTATAATTCAACTATTCGCTGGTTGAGTGGAAGAGAAGGCTTTATGGCCTTAACTCTGCCAGCTAAAATAAAGCATTATTATTATTATTATTATTATTATTATTATTATTATTATTATTATTGTTATTATTATTTTATTATTATTATTTTATTATTGTTATTATTATTTTATTATTGTTATTATTATTGTTATTATTGTTGTTATTATTGTTGTTGTTATTATTGTTGTTATTATTATTGTTGCTATTATTATTGTTGTTATTATTTTTATTGTTGTTATTATTTTTATTATTATTATTATTGTTGTTATTATTGTTATTATTATTGTTATTATTATTATTATTGTTATTATTATTATTATTAATCATTAAAAAAAGAAGCAAATTTCATAAGATTGCAAAAAATTGTTGAGAAAATATTTGTAGATTTGGAAGTTCTATGTATTGTATGTATTTTTTCAGACTAAGTAAATATTTAATCATAATGGAAGGGGCGAATCCAGCCAAGTTCCATCTTATTGGACATAGTTTGGGCGCACATACAGCAGGATATGTCGCCAAGAGCATATCAGGCATAGGCCGTATAACAGGTAACATTATTATATACACTACATCTTAGGCATCTATGTTATTTTATAGTCGATTATAGCACAGAAAATATGTTCTGGTAAAATATAAGGATTATAACCTAAATTGTGCATTAAATGCAAGATAGTTTAGATAATAATTTGCTTTCTGTTTATTGACTGTTATATCAGGAAATGCCAGTGAGAATTGTTTAAAAATCCATTCCCATACATCCGTTCAGATAAAAACATCAGGTATAAATCATGGTCTGTATTACAGACTTCAGGAAAATACATAGATGCTAAAATATCAGGTTGGACCAGTGTGTAGAAAGTGATCCCACCTGCAAGCCTTAGGAAGAGGCCCATGGGATAGTAGGAGGTTAAGGCGTAAATTTGCAACAAACTGCTAACAAAAATGAGCATCCTAAATACTTCAAACAACTAGCTCTAGAACTATAAATATTATACCTAAAAATACTATAAAATACCCACAGACGGAGGTAAGTACGAGTTAACTAAAATGGAGAAATCTTGACTAAAGCTGGGTACTTAGATCAGAAACTGATAGCAATAGATGATGCTTTAAAATCTATTGCAAGGTATATAGGCTCAATATACATCATAGACATCAAAGCTCCTTAAAACACATTCAGAACTAAGTTCATGACGCAACTGGAATAAACACATTGAAACAGTTCAAAGAACTATCTCAAAAATCTGAAAAACACTTCCAGTGAATTTATTCACGTGAGGGTATTTAGGATAACGAAATATGAGACAGTTTGACAAAAGAGGGGAGAAAAAACACAACATCAGAAACCGAACAATTAACTTTAACTGAGATCTATTCAAAATTTTAAATAAAGACTAACAAAATATCGAAATTACCACCACAAAACAACTGGTATAAAGCAAAAGAACCGTGGAGACTATATACAGAATGACACTGCAACGAAAAGAACATACCGCTATAGCAAAACTTATAACAGGACACCTTAGAATTCTTAAAATAATAGACGGCAAGAAGACATTCTCAATCTGCCTAAACTACAATATAATAGAAGCATATACTCCAAAGCATCAATAGCTCAGCAATGGATCTCTGGAATTAACCTGGAGATGTAATACATACAATTACGTAATAACAACAACCTCAGGGACATGTATATTGACTTAGGCTTTCACGGCCGGAGTTATTATGATGATCTTGTAGAAGATTTCCGGGCTTTTGGCCGTGGTCTTGAGGCTTATAGTTCCCCGACATTTAGCCAGAGACTGCGTCCGGCATCCTCAATGAATCTCAAGACAACCCTTGAGGATGCCGAACGCAGTCTCTGACGAAACGTCGGGGAACTACAAGCCTCAAGACCACGGCCAACAGCCCGGAAATCTTCTACTCAGGGATATGGTTTAGAAGAACCTGGAGTATGCAACATCAACATATCTGAGTCATTTATGTTGATATTCTTTTATTTTCTGTACAATATTCCTTATTTTGAGTTCTTCAATATTCAACTTATTCCATGTAATTTGGGAAAATTCATAAGAAGCCTTAAAAATTAATGTGTGCTATTTCAAGTCTTTGTTTATCCCTTTGATTACACCATGTTCGTTCCTATATATGAGAATATGAATCATCATCATGCATGTAGACAAAAATAGTTTTATTTCATGGCGCCTTTTAACAACTCAGGTCTTTAGTGTTGTAATTCAATTTGAAAGTAAAAGGACCGACAAAGTTTGCCCAGAGGCTTCTTATTTAAGACTTTACGTTATTTTAAATTATGCAAATCTGCACTACCTCTCAGCTTTCCTTCCCTTACTACAGAAGCCATGCTCAGAATTTTTACATCCTTAAAAATCCATCAACCCCGGTCGTGTTTGGATCCGCAAAGTTCGCAACCATAGGCGAATATGGTGACTTCACTAGTCCACCAGAATTGATTAATTCTGATCTCAGTACCATTTCATTTTAAAGACATTCCTTGTTATCTTGCATCCTTTGGTTGATGGTCTCTTATTAATCATCGTGAGGCGATCCCTAATATTCATTAGATATGTTCAAGTTAGTTGTTTTTAAATTATATTCAATCTAAAATTGGCCTGAATTTGAATTTATTATAACATTTTCCAATGGATAAGCATAACCTGTTCGACCAAGCATAACCTGCTCTTTTTCTCATCAACTCCATTTCAGGTGCTCTATTTTTTTATTTGTAAAAGCTAATATACAATTTTAGTTGTTCTGTTGTTTTTATTTATGAATAAAAATACATTACAATCTTAACTGTAAGAGAATAATATAAAACATTAGTAATATTTTAGAGGGACATTCACTACAACAGAATTAAGTATAAATCTTGATGGATTATGAAAGGCTTGAGAGTTATTAGTAATGCCTTCTTTGATCTGATAATTAATTTTATTAAATAAAAAACAAAGAGGGAATATTAGTACTCTTTCAGGTAAAAGAGGGCATTGCAACATATTCTTAATTCTTCAAAGTTAATTATTAATTTTATTGTTAATAACTTGTGGTTTCAGAGTAACATCCTTGCCTTTGAACGCAGCGGACTCGTGTTAGATCCTCGATCGGGAGAAGTTTCCTGGATGAGCTTTTTTCGAGGTTTTCTTCATTTTTAAAGAAATATCGGGAAACATTAAGGCACAAAATAGTTCACAAACACCATTTGGCCATCGTAATCTCTCAATCATATTAGCGTTGAGTAGTATGGGTGTATGAGTGAATGATGGGTCTTGACTAAAATGTCCGTATTGTCTCGGAGGTAACCCTGGCATTGAGATGATCGCCCACCCGGGAAGGTCCTCCATGTCCTTGTGTTGTTAAAGTTTTGGACCATAGAGAGACAAACACACGGTGAGCTACATGATATTTATGAGAAATCTGCTGTAATAAAAACAATCGAATGGGAACGTAGACTGGGATTTGAAGGGCATGAAGGACGAATGCGGAACGAAAGAGGGACGCAGAAACTTATTGTAGGAACACCAGAGGGAAAACGACCAAACTTTTGGCAAAGAATAAGGTGGGAGAATAACATTAAACATTAATTGTGGGGGGTGGATATACAGGAAATGATTGGAAAATGTTAACTCAAGTTAGATTATATGGAGAGCTAATGCCCGCGCAGCCTGACCCTTGTGGTTTCGTAGCACCAGTGTCTTTCTTAGTCTATGTCTCTGCTCAAAAGGCATTTAATTGCCAATTTCCAATATAGTTGTACGCAATTAAGTTATTAGGCAATAAAAGGCTACTTACTTTCCATATAACTTTCATACTCCAATTTGTAAAACACATTAGTACTGAAATCGTTATGATGTAAATGTGCTACTAAACTAGTAAAACGTAATCACGCAAAGAAAATGTGAATTAAAGAACCATATAATTAACCTTGTTACAGATATTCTGATACAAATAACTTCCGTGCAAACTTTTATACAGTAAAACTTGTTTAATCCGGAACGTGAGTAATGCGGAAATAAGTCCAATGTGAACAAATGTATTGGTCCCGGCGAAATAATAGTAATTTTACGTGTATTTATTTTGCATAAAACGGAAGGATATTCTACATTATTCGTGAAAAAAAATTATAAAGAGGAAAGGCAGAGAAATGAATTAGTTTGCATTTCATTGAATTCCCGTTAGGCCAAAAAAATAATAAGAAATGATTCCTACCGTCGGATGAACTAGAGATTCTACCTGTACCTGAAATTTTATTTCGACCTCACTGCACACTCGTTAGGCGAAATACAGATTACCTACCTGTCTTACAAATATCCATTGCACTGTAAAATCTTAAATTAGTTTAAGTTCCGGGGCACGCCGTAGCATAGTGGTTAAGGCACTGAGCTACAAGCCGGAGGGTCGAGGGTTCAAGTCCCGTTGGGGTCAGGATTTTTAAACTGGCCCAAACCCTCTGGCGGCACTATGGCCCTGGGGTCGACTCAGCCTCTAACGGAAATGAGTACCGGACGCTTGTTCTGGGGTAAAGGCGGCCGTCACGCAGGGCTGACAACCCGGCTGACATAAAGTGCCGATTGTCTAGAAAAAGTGGGAGCCTTAACCTCCTACTACCCCATGGGCCTCCGGGTCTGTTGTGGGATCACTTTACTTTACTTTACTAGTTTAAGTTCTGAGACCGATCTTTCACAAGTTTTTTTTTTGTAGCGTTTTGAATTTACGGAATAAAGATGGCTAAAACATATGTGTCATTGTCATTAAACGAAAAAATCGAATGTGATTGAAGATAAATCTCCTAATTTCCGGACAGATGCTCCGAAATCAAGCTCTAGCTGTTGCTAAATCCCTAGGAAATAAAAATTTCAAGGCATCTTTAGATTGGTTGGACAGTTTTAAAAGACGGCACAATGTAGCGTGGAATTAAATTTGGGGGGAATCAAAGGGTGTGGACGTAAGTGTAGTTAGTGAGAGGAAACCGAAATTGCATACTTAAATTTCAGGATACGCGCCTAAGAGACATTTTTAACGCTGACGAAACGGGACTGCTTTTTTCGTGCGTTACCGTCGAAGTCGCTCATACATATTATACTTCACTTTCAAAAGGCAGAGGAACTACAATTAATCCAAAGTTCGTAAAAAAATACACGGTACTCTGTAATCTAAGATTATTAATACATTTTAGTTCGTTTTATAATGCGGAATTTTGTCTATGTGGAAAAAAAATTGGTCGCATGTGATTCCGTTTTGAGCAAGTTTTACTATATAAAGTACTACTTAAAACTGGACAACAATTGGAAAATAATTAACGATTAGAATAATTAGCAGGAGATCAGAAATGAAGACATAGAGAAAAGACAAGTAATTAAGAAGGAAATATCTGCAGTCATGGATTTTCCGAAGATAATATAAGAATAACCTTCTCGGGGGGGGGGGATCAAGGCCAAACCAACGAATGAAAGAATGCTTACATAAATTGGATACTATGAAGAAAGTTGTATGATCTTAGACCACGGATGATTGAAACGACATGGTAAAATCAATTAATTAAAATAAATTATTAAATTAGAGTAATAATTAAAATAAAGTATATAAACAAATAAGAAAGGTTTCCACCTTCTCCCTCATACAACACACTTTACACTACACAAACACATAAACATAATTATGCTCATTCTACACTCCGCTCTGTAGACAATACAAGAATACATAATATACGTACAGTGATCTGTAACTCACTGGCACTATCGAACTCGTAGGTTTATGGCCGCGCGGACATAAGCTCTTCAAATCATCCTCTGTATAATCTACTTCCCCCAAATCATGGTTAATGTTATTCTTCCACCTCATTCTTGGTCTATCAACTGGGATTTTCCATCTGTATTTTCTGCAAGAAGCTTACATTACCCTCTTTCATTCCCCATTCGTGATACATGCCCTGCCCATCGTAGTCTATGAGACGTAATTGTTCTGATTATATCTGGTTTCCTATAAAGATCGTGCATTTCACTCCTATATAATCTTCTCCATTCGCTTCTCTGTTCATCTCTCTTTGGATCAAAAAAATCCTAAGAAGTTTATTCTCCAATACTCGTAATCTTCTCTCCTCTCTTACAGTAAGAATCAATGTTTCGCATCTATGTAATATAACCGGGAGAATAACAGAAGAGGTGCATAAATTGAAAATATACCATATTAACGCCATCTATTCCCCAGCGCGGAATGCGAAGTATGAAAAGTGCAGTGGGTGGCATTAAAAAATGATAAAGTAACCCTACTTTAGGCCTTAGAAGCCTATTGGAGTATTAGGAAGCAAGGCTTAAGACTCTCACCTTTCTAGACAATCGACATATGTTGCCAGAGCATGGTGCTATGTAAATTATTGGGAAAGCATTGGGAATAATACATTTTAAAACTATATCACTGAAAAGTCAATCATGACCGTAGTGTCGAAAAACAAGAAAGGGCGCCCATTCTGAATATTGTAGGTCTTGAGTTCATGAATACTTCTGCAGTATATTTGACCATCTTAATCTAGGGTATTCTGTATTATTTTACAGGACTGGATCCAGCACAATTGCTCTTCGAAGGACATAGAAAAGAAATTCAACTGGATATCAATGATGCTGTATTTGTAGAAGTCATGCATACAGACGCCAAACCCACCGTACCTCTACTTGGTGCCGGCATCTTAAGACCAATTGGTAAAGTAAATTGCAATAATCATTCAATTAGCTTTAATTTGTATGTTGTTATTTATTTATTTATATACTGTATGTCACTTTAACTTAAAATAAAGCCATATCTTGACAATACTAAAACATTTACAACTTACAGAATGTTATTAAAATTATTTGAATCACGATACTACAGATATATACTAGAATGTCCACCGCTGCAGTAGCGCGCTGCCTTGTCACGCTGCCTTGTCGATTCCCGGTCGGAACAAGCTTCCTGGTTGAGGTTTTTTTTCCTAATCTGTAAGACAAATGTCAGATAGCTTTCAGGCCCAAACTGTCCCGAACATCATCTGGCTATCATAATCATCCCTATCATCATCATCATCATCATCCTCGGTGTGGAAAGCAACGGGAAGCTACCATACCTATAATTCCCTAGTAAAATTGCAAGATACAGCATGAAAATGCTATGATTTCAGTGAAGGATCTGCCCTAGGCCAGAACACTATAGAATATACAAGGTGTAACAGGACCTCACCGACAAAATGATAGGAATGATAGGCCATGCAGAGAGGATAATTTTTTGTGTAGGAACATAATTATAATCGCACACACGTCGTTTATGAGTTATGCGCAGATGAAGGTGTTCACCCATAACGATCAGAATTGAATACAAACAATTATACACGTATCATTTTATTGAAAAAGACATGTTTTTACAATAAGTGTTCAAACAATAAGATTTTGACGACGTCAAAAAGAATCATGCAATGATTGGCCGTGCTGGCTGATTGTTGCTGCGACAATATCAAACATGCGCAGATGAAGGTGTTCGCCCATAATGTTCGGAATTGAACACAAAAAATTATACACGTATCATTTTATTGAAAAAGACATGTTTTTACAATAAGTATTCAAACAATAAGTATTTTCACGTCAAAAAGAATCCTGCCATGATCGGCCGTGCTGGCTAATCGTTGCTGCGACAATATCAAACATGCAATGAGGCACAGAGCCGACTGTTTGAACACTTATTGTAAAAACATGCCTTTTTCAATAAAATGTTACGTGTATAATTGTTTGTATTCAATTCCTAACCTTACGAGTGAACACCTTCATCTGCGCATAACTCATAAGCGACGTGTTTGCGATTATATGTTCCTTCACAAAAAAATTATCCTCTCTGCATGGCCTATCATTCCTATCATTTTGTCGGTGAGATCCTGTTACACTCTGTACATATGTGTGTGCAATATCAGAAATGGTAAAACAATTACAATACGTAAAGTTTTAAATATATTTATATTTTAATACTGAATTAACGATTATTCCGAAGTCTATCCGTATTTTGTGTATCTCTACTTATTGCTGCCAGCAAAATTTCCTCAATTCTTGTAGTTCTAGTCTTTATACCTCTATCTTTAAAGTATGGGAACAGTTTTCTAAGCATACTAATTAGACTCTCAATGTCATTTGTGTAAGGCAAGCAATTTGTGGTACATGAGTTACTCCCACTGTATTTTCATAGAAGCTTTTAAGTGAATGTAATTTAGGATATAAAATCATCAGGTGCTATTTGTAGCATGTGTTTTATTTAACTCATTTATTCATCAAGTGGTAGTGAATCTATCTTTTATTATCTCTTTCAGGCGGATTCAATTTGTAATGGTCTACAGTGTTATCAGTAGTATCCCCATCAGTGTTGTAGGGCAAGTAGATTGCTGGATGAAGGTTTATTTAGAGACTTCAGTCTTTTACCTCTAATCACGGTGGAGTGAAGGTTGTATTCAAATCTAAGGAAGAAGTAGGTTCTTTTGATTCCATAACGTCACGTGAGATCGAAAGTTTTACATACTTAAAATTATCGCCGCTTTCCATTTCATGATCCAGTTTACATTCATCCTTTAATGTGATTTAATCTGGAATTATTGTTTTATCCAAGATGGTTTGTACTATATCACTTAACAATCTATACCCTGTCCGCTCTTAAAGTGATCCTCGTCAAAACAAAAGCATGTGAGCTGCTCGCTTTTCATTGGTTATGGACACCGACATGTAGAGCAATAAATACGCGAAAAAATAGTTTCCTTCATTAAATTAAAAATATGTCCTTTAAATTTAACTTACTTATTATTCTTCGTGATAAAATAAAATAAGTTAAAATATACCTTCTTAGGTAAGATCCGTCGTCCTCAACTTTTAAAATATGTATTCTTTGTCTGTAGGCCTTTCAGAACATCCGTTCCATCTTCAGCAGGTCTTTCTTCGCTACATTATTTGATATGGTGGTTGATGCTGCTGGTCCTAATGTGGTGTTGTCGTGACTAAAGCTTCTTTCTGACGAAATCGTATAGTGGGTTGTTTAGTCTGGGAGTGCTTTAATTTATTAACAGCTTGTTGTCTATTTCCTTGATAATTTCCAGGTCTTCCATTATGTTTATTTTTGTTGGATTTCCCTCTTTGTGTACTATTGTAAAGGTGTCTACTATTGAGTTCATTTTATGACCGGCGTTTATTATGTACTTAGCGTATATGCTTATACGAAATCGTTACGATGTTCTTTAAACCTTATGTTGAAGCTTCTTTTCGTTCTACCCATATAGAACTTGCCACAGTCTTTGCGTGTTAATTTATATACTCCCTTCCATTAAATTTATTATGTGTTTCTATTTTGTTACTTATTACATTATTTAGTTTATTATTAGTTTTGTAGACTATGTTTAAATCTTTGTTTATTTTTCTCAATGTTTTTGCCAATTTTATGGTTTCGTGGCCTGTATATGTTAGTGTAGTCCATTTATTATTAATATCTGTTTCTCTTTTCAGTTTTGTTATTTTAATTATATCGTTCCTCTTTTGTTTTCTTACAAGTTTATCTATAATTTTGCTGCTGTATCCTTTGCTTCTAGCCATGTTTTTGATATAGGCCTAATAATATTCAAAACATACAAAATATTCTAAAATATACCTAATCAATAATAACAAATTAAAATGGGTGATGCACTTGAGTCGATTCTCATGAAACAAAAGGGCTGAAAATATCGAGTCGTTTGTTCCTGTGTCATCTCCCTGTCAATTGACAGTAATTGTGGCGCGAATGGCGGAAGGATATTGCTTCTACAATGTACGTTGGTGTCCATAACCAATGAAAAGTGAGCAGGTCACATGTTTTTGTTTTGACGAGGATCACTTTAAGAGCGGACAGGGTATAGGACTGTTATTGGGCTGTAATTTTGAGTGAAACCGATCGTCGACTTGTGTCTCCACAGAGAAAATAAGTTTGTATTTGTCCAATGTACGTACAGGGCCAGAAATATTATTTTGATGAATCCTATATATTATTATAAACTGGAACTGCGAACTCCAAGTTTCATTTCTTGTATCATATAGTATACCAGTACATATACTTAGTTACTTACTCACTGGCACTATCGAACCCGTAGGTTCATGGCCGCGCGGACATAAGCTCTCCATACATCCCTATCCTGAGCTAATGTTTTCCAATCATTCCCTGTATAATCTACTTCCCTCAAATCATAGTTAATGTTATTCTCCCACCTCATTCTTGGTCTACCAACTGGGCGTTTTCCCTCTGGCTTTCCTACAAGAAGCTTCCATGCTAGTCTCTCATTCCCCATACGTGCAACATGTCCTGCCCATCGCAGTCTGTGAGACTTAACTGTTCTTATTATATCTGGCTTCCTATAAAGACCATGTAGTTCATTGTTATGTAGTCTTCTCCATTCACCTGTCTGTTCATCTCTCTTTGGTCCAAAAATGTTCCTAAGTACTTTATTCTCAAATACTTGTGATCTCCTTTCCTCCCTTAAAGCAAGAGTTCATGTTTCGCACCCATATAATATAACTGGTAGAATAACAGTTTTATATATTTTCAGTTTAACGTTTTTTTAAAATACCAGTACATATATTACCCGTTTAAGGAGTAAGCGCAGTTGTTGACGGAGGGCACTGCAGTCGTGTTTATGCAGGAATAGAACACGTGACACTGCTATCTACGAGTGTAGAGGGGAATGGGACGTGGGACGCTGACAGAGAACACTACCTTATATGACGTCACGTGTAGCAACAAACAGAGCTTCGTAATTCTTCCGCCTGCAGAGATATTTTGAATGACTAATACCAGTATTTATTTACTGAGAACAGTTTGTAAAATCAGGGAAGTGCCATTTCACCTTATTTTTACCAGAGTTAATTTTAAACTTTATTTTTCTTATCACAAATGTTAGTTTTAGTAGAAACATATTTCCGTATCATTGTATGAGGCAGGCCTCATCGTTGTGACACAGTGTGCCCATCCCACATGATGTCATTCTGGCCTATGGCTAGCGCTTAAGTGAAAGGTATTTATTTCTAGTTTGCTCCTACCTCCGGAGACGGAGCTAATCTCGTTGGTCGTCATGACAACCGTAACATCACCAACTGATGTCTAACATAACAAAATACCACAAATGAAGTAGAGAGAGGAAACTAGCCATCTGCTTCGTGGTATTATGTATGTAATTTTATCGTATTCGGCTATTCTTGCGGTATATTGATTTAGGCTTTCACGGCCGGAGTTACTATGATGATCTTGCAGAAGATTTCCGGGCTGTTAGCCGTGGTCTTGAGGTTGTCTCTGGCGAAATGTTGGGTAACTACAAGCCTCAAGACCACGGCCAACAGCCCGGAAATCTTCTACAAGATCATTATTCTTGCGGTGTTTTAAATATGAATCCTGATTACGGTATAGTGTGTAACATTATTGGAAACACCATTTTCACGATGAAAGATGAAGATAAAAAAGGAAGTTTTAAATTGTGAGCGTCCTACTGAATCTCTACAAATATGTAGTACAAAAGAAGTTAAAAATTAAGATACACGCTACAATCTTAGTTTGATACGGTCATGGTTTAAGGAATTTCCATTGTGGTGCTCCTCTCAAACTCTACAGAAATCGTTTTGTTGGCCTTGCTTGCTTTTTAGCAATAAATTCAACTTTTGGAATAGAGACAACTTCTACTGCAGTTAACGAAGGCATGCCCATTTCATGAAGAATCACCGACATGTTTGCAGCTTTAAAGGACCGAAGGATATACTGTATTTCATCGTCATCACTCCAGGGATTAGGCAATTGCCCGTTCCGACTTCATAATGCATCAGCCCAACGTCTTCTAGGTCTTCCAACATCACGTCTTCCTCTTGCTTGATAATTTCTTGCTAACAATGGATATCTCTCCTTACTCATTCCATCCATATGATCAATCCATTTCTGTCTGTAATTCGTGACCTTATCCAATAAAGGCTGTACTTTCAATTCTTCTCTTATATCCTCATTTCTTATTCTATCAAGTCTTGTACATCCTTTAACTTGTCTTAGGAACCTTATCTCCGCCGTCTGTATTCTATCCTTCTGTTTTTTCATTGGTACCCAAGTTTCACATCCATACAATATTGTGGGAACCGCCATAACATTATATATTTTTATCTTTGTTTCTTTTCTAATTTTATTTCATATACAAGACATAAATGAGTTTAATAATAATTAAGGTAAGCATGTGTACAAATACTTTTTTACTAGCTCTTCATCTAAATTCAAAGCCACCACGGTTCGTAAAATTAAGTTCGGGATTTCTTGTGGAAGATTGAAAACTTGTACTGTGATACAAAACAAGTCCGCAGGTCCTATATTGACCTTAGTTATTTCTCCTGATTCATACTTAAATTCTGTTTGTCATTGGTGCTTTTCAAGTAATATTCTATACAATGGAATACTGGTTACCTTCAAATAAATGGCACGTTCTCTATTATGCAGCTGCAATGTGTCTACTTGAACTGCAATTTTTTTCATAATCCACTGATGGATTTCTTGGGCTGTCGGTCTATTCGCATTCATTGATATATTTTTTTCCGAGATAGTATTCCGCTCGTTGATTTCTTCACGTCATTCATATTGTTGTTTGATATTTCTTCCTCCCATTAACTTTGACGTGTTCAAGGCCAGTTTCTTCAATTCTTTGTGCGAAGAAGGCTTTATTTGTGATATTTATGAAAACGACCATTTAAAAGTTTTTCAAGCTAAGAATTAAGTCTTAATTTCTGCTATTAAATATTACAAATGTTGAAATAAACTCATAAATACATTATGTAGATGCTGTTTTAATATAGGCTACTGACGGGTTTAGTTTGATATTGTGTAACATGGCTACTGTATGAAATAATTAAAGGTAACAAAGGAATTCGGTTAATGTAGACCCTCCACGAGGCGGTTAAAGTGAACTTGGTCCACTTTACACGAATACGTATATTTTATCAACAAAGGTGCTATATGTAAAAGCCATACACTTGATTAATTTTATTTAATATCCTTGTAATAGTCCACCGCTGTGGTCTCAAGGTAGCGTGCTGCCTTGTCACGCAGCGGGCCCGGGTTCGATCCCCGGCCGGGGCAGTTTTTCTGGGTGAGGTTTTTATTGGGGTTTTTCCTCACCTGTAAGACCATGTCAGGAAAACTTTAAGGCCCAAACGGTTCCTGAAATCATATGGCCATCATCATCATCATCATCTTCCTTCACCAGTGTGGAAAGCAACCACACCAACAATTCCCTAGTAAAGCTGCAAGCATATCATGAAAATGCTATGATTGCAGTGAAGGACCTGCCTTCGGGCAGAATTACTATGGATCCTTGTAATTTTACCTAAACCCAAAGACCGTCACTGTCTGCAGATGAATGACGTGTGAGTTATAATCAACTATAATTTTTTCAAACATGAAATAAATATCAACGCTTTTTAATTACGATCAGCCATAAATACTTTCAGATTAATTTGTGCCTCTCTGTATAAATTAAGAGAGCAAAAAAAGGTAAAATAGTCAAAAGGCTAGGATGGACTCTGGGGCCACTTTACCCGAACATGGAGGTTCAAGTGGACCTTTCTTGTAATGTAAAAAAGTTTTTAAATTATGAAGATGTTTCCATATTTGAATAAAATAACAATGCTATTTCATAGTTACAACACTAATGATAAACACTGTAATTAAACAAAATTCGAATCCCTTAATTAAAATTAAAAAAAAAAACAGGGTACAATCAGCCGATATTCCTCTAAAACATTCTAATACATGTCCAATATATAAAAATGAATGTTTGTTTCTTTGATCGTAGCCATATCGTTGATTCCATTCTGATGGGGCTTTTTGCAAAATGTTCAGGAGATTCCCGAGATGAACATAGGCTATAAGAGAATTCTGATACTAAACTCCAACACCCTTAAAAATCGTCCTTTGTAGTGGAAAATGTGAAAAAAAGTAGCTCTTTGGACGCTTAAATGGCTTACGCTGCCTAAACCATAACAAATACACAAAATTAATGTATACAGAATTGAATATCTCAAAAAGCTCTACAAAAAAGTCCGCGACAGCATTATGTTTCTCTTACGGATAACTCACAATAACCATTTTTGTCTTTCGTTGATGCCAAGACGACCAAGACAAGTAAGTAGATTCCTGTGCAAGCATAGCAGAACATGACGTGTATTCTTTTACGGATAACTCACAATAACGAATTTTGTCCTTTAGATAATTTATGCCAAGAAGATCGAGATAGGACCTAAGTAGATTCCCGGGCAACACCGGGCAATCAGCACAGGGAATCTTAAAACAATTACGATATAGATTTATAATTACTTTCCGTATTACTCATTAAACTAATCATAAGAAGTGCATTAATTTTTGTCTTTCAGCTCATTTATGCCAAGAAGATCGGGATGAGCAGATTCCCGGACAACGCCAGGTAAACAGCACGGGGTATCTGAAATAAATTACGATATAAATGTTTTCTTTTACTTATTTAACTAATAATAACACACATTAATTTTTGTATTTCTGCTGATTTATGTCAAGAAGATCGGGATAAGTAGATCCCCGGGCAACGCCGGGTAATCAGCACGGGCTATCTAATAAATATAAATGTATAATTATTTTCGCTTTTACTTATTCAACTAAACATAAAAGCACATTAATTTTCATTTATTTAGGCGTAGCAGCGCACGCCAGGTATTAGCTAGTAATTCTATAACTGTGTCAATTTTTCACACACCAAGCGGGATTTACGTGTATCGCTTATGGGGTTTTTTTTTCGAGCTAAGAAACTTGAAGCGTTCGTCGTCGTTGACTGCGATGGTGTGGAACATGTGTAGAGTCGTAGTACAACTCCCGGTTAGCTGTCTACTTTACGAGGCAGGCCCGTCCTTGATAAATGTGTGCTTTTCGAGCCTAAGCGAGAGTTTCGAGGCTTGAGAAATACTTTGACTTTCACCGTCATTTATGAAATGAATTTCGATGACTAATACCCCTAATGGTAGTTAATGGCCAATCACGTGTCATTGAATTTTGTTTTACAATCAATGGCAGTCTCGTGTATCACATCACCCTTTAACGAATTCTCGTAACCATCTCCTGCTTTTGTGATAAAGGAAACTGATCTTTTTTATTCTGAAGAGGTCAGAGTATTATTTTGCAGTGAATTGACTCTCCAACAAACCCCGCCAAGTTTGAATTTACAAAATGGCAGACACAAGATTTGGCTGCGCTTCAAATGAAGATATACACAAAATAATTCAGTAGCCTAAGCCTTAAAATAATATGAAATATATTTGGAGCTAGTTCGAAAGATTTTGTCAACAACAAAATTACAATTATGTTTTTAAATAATGATTTTACTAAGTTGTTTACTAAAAAAATGAATTATAACCTATAATGTTGGCATAATACTTGTATACAGTTTGATGTGTTTCATTTTTCTCCACTAGGTGCATTCTTACAATATCACAAACCTATCTGAAGTTTCCAACGCCAGGTGGCAATAAATAATAGTGTATGATCAAGTTGCACTGGATAAACAAATGAAACATAACCACAAAATTCTGATTTGTTTTCAAACATTGCCGTTTACATTAAATATATGAATATTTTAAAATAACTGTATTTAAGTAATGATGATTTTATTTGTTAAATAGTCCTAACAAATACCACTCTTGATTTCCAAATCCTCTAGAAAAATTCACTTGTCACTTCGCGAATTTATTGATGATCTGGAATTCACTCGTCACATTACTTATGATAATTGAGGGAAATCAGGAAAGAACCTGTCAGGTGATGGAATTTGTATGGGATTACTACCTGGGACCTCCGGAATACGAGTGTCAATTGGTACTGCTTGAGAATTATGGTCATGAATATCGGTATGTAGTCAGCACTAAGAATTATTATTTGTAACAATGAAACAAATGAAAGTCATTTCAATTGTATTGCCAATTGACAAAATATTAAAATCTCAACCCTGTACTTCAGTGTAGCCATTATGTGGACAAGTTATTTCAATATCCCTACCTTCATAGACACCAATGTATAATAATCCACCATTAACTCATTTTGGCAAAAATATGGACATGAGGTGTTTGTGATTTAACTGATTCAACTATTTAAAAAAACATTCTTGTAATATGAATTAATTAATTTTCATTTAGCCTTATAGTTAAATAAGTACTGATAATATAAACTTATTATTTATGTTCATATAATTTCTAACTCTTACTTAATGGTAACATTTAAATTATCCATCCATAGTAATTCTGCCCGAGGGCAGGTCTTTCACTGAAATCATAGCATTTTCATGCTATGCTTTGCAGCTTTACTAGGGAATTGTAGGTGTGGTAGCTTCCCGTTGCTTTCCACACTGGTGAAGGACGATGATGATTTTCGGGGACCGTTGGGCCCTATAAGCTTCCTGACATGTCTTACAGGTGAAGAAAAACCCCGAAAAACCTCACCCACGAGCCTGTCCCAACCAGGAATCGAACCCAGACCCACTGTGTGACAAGGCAGCATGCTACCTTGAGACAACAGTGGTGGAAATTTAAATTATTATTTATTTATGCTATTACTGATTTAAAATTATTAATTAAGTTTGCCATGGTTTAATCATATGTTGGTGAAAGTTGCATCCATTTTTGTGAATATTACAATACATGTTACTGTAATGTTCTATTTTTCAGAATTTTTGTGAAATCATGAAGTGCTGAAATGAGACGTGCAAGTAGTATAAAATAAAACGTTATTCTCACTCCTTGTAACATTATAACTATTTTTTTACTACAGGTCATGTAGATTTCTATGTGAATGGTGGCTGGAGTCAGCCTGGATGTCAAGTTCCTGTTATTAGCCTTCAAAAAATGTATACCAGGGGTATTTCTTTCAATCCAGTAGAAGGTAAATATGTATGCATTCTGCTGACTGTATTGAATTCCATTAATAAGAAATAATTTATTTTATTTAGCCTTATAATGAAGTAATTACTGATAATATAAACTTATTATTTATGTCCATATAATTACTGTTGATTTACTCTTAGTTATTGGTAAAATTTAAATTATTATTCATTTATATTATTCGGATAAAGAATGACGATATAAGAACAGAGTTAAATATACAGGACCTCACTGACATAATGGTAGGGATGATAGGCCATGCAGAGAGGATCATTTTTTGTGAAGGAACATATAGTAGCAAACATGTTGTTTATGAGTTATGCGTAGATGAAGGTGTTCACCCGTAAGGGTTGGAATTGAATAAACAATTATCATCATCATCACTCCAGGGATTAGGCAATTGCCCGTTCCGATAAACAATTATACACATATAATTTTACTGAAAAAGACATATATTTACAGTAAGTGTTCGAACAGACGATCCTGTGCCTCAATGAATGTTTTATATCGTCACAGCAACGATCTACCAGCACGGCCGATCATGGCAGAATTCTTTTTGACATCGTTAAACACTTATTGTAAAAACATGTCTTTTGCAATAAAATGATACATGTATAATTGTTTGTATTCAATTCCGACCCTTATGGATAAACACCTTCATCTGTGCATAACTTATAAACGACGTGTTTTTGACTATATGTTCCTTCACAAAAAATGATCCTCTCTGCATGGCCTATCATTTTGTCGGTGAGTTTCTGTTACACCCTGTATATCCATTGAATGATAAAATCAAAGAACATAGAGATAAGGGGTTTAGACATGTAGAAAGAATGAATGTAACAAGATTACCAAAAGAGCATTTAACTACTAGCCAAGAGGTTCAAGGAATGTAGGAAGGCCAGTGAAAAGATGGACAGAACAACTGTGAGGCAGAACAGGTAAATTGCCTAGCCCTTGAAGTGAAGAAGAAGAAGAATTTCATTAACAGTTGTACAAAATATTTTTACATCAGATTCATGAATGATTTAGGAGATGAGAATGAATTTATAACTATAAAAACATTTAGTTCTCCTTTTTTATCCCATTAGAAATTATAGAATAGGTCTTGAGTTTTCTACAATATCTACATCAGTCTATTCAGATAAAGAGAAAAATGATGTAAATCAGTATAATAATTGTCTTCGCATTCTTTAGAAACTTTGTACTTGATTCCACAGTTATCTTAATATCAATCAAGTTTCCAAAGAAAGTTAGGATTGTTACCTAGGTCTAATATCTTACCTCTTTCTCTAAATAGATCATAACAGTGGCATTTTATCAAGAAGGAGGGTCATTATTAAATTTGTATTATAATTTGCATTCAGTATTTTAAATATTATATATTATTATTATCTACTGTTTTGAAATATAATACTTTAAAATGAGTTCTTGTAATTAAATAATAATTATATAATAAGCATAATACCACTACTCTTCAGTAACTACAGTGGTTGCAATATACGTAGTGTCCAAATTACTTTTTTTTACTAGGACTATAATAATTCTGAGCGAAGTTCCAGTTGTATTGTAAACAAACTTGCATAAGATAATACTCTACCAACTCCATTTACTTTTACCTCATATGACTGAATTGTGACGGAATTGTCATCAATGGAAACATTGTTCTTAGGTAGCACTGTATTTTAAGGGAAAAAGACTGAATGCAAGGTAAGATAGTACCAATAATTAGGAACTTTCTCCATTTCTTATTTATTTTTGACAAAATTTTACCTAATAGGATGTTTATGCTTTTTCCATGATGTCGGTAGAAATCCTTTATTTACAATTACATTACAAGTAGAATATATGTGCCATGCTGACTCACCTGTAAATTCTGCTGTTATTTTCACCATATCTTCAATGGCTACTGTAGAATATTTTTCACTAAACTGTTTGAAAACATCAATCAAAATATTTGTTTCTCTCCGCTTTTCAAGTGGTTTTTTTTCTATTGTTTTAAAAAATTCTAAAGAAAGTAGCCATTTGGAAATAATTAAAATCCCAATGTATTCTACATTGCACAAGCAAAACAATATAACAATGCTTATTTAATCTATTAAAGTTGTAATTACATATTTTAAGATTCTTTCATGTAATTTATAAAAGGGTTAATATATATTTTTATTTCCTTTATTTTGAATGTTAGAAAGGGAACTTTATTTTCTTACACACTCAAAAGGTAAAACCATTATTTGACCAATGGAAATGCAATCATACATCTGGTTTGTTTACATTACAACTGGAATTTAGCTCGGAAGAGGTGTAGTTGATTTAATATATTTTCTGAGTAGGAATATATTTTCTATGTATGCTGAGAAGTGCCAATCCATTTAAATGAATATTTTCAGTAGAACTACAAAAATATGTTTTCAGGCAGTGTAATGCTGAAAAACATTGTTCATTTGTACATGCATATGCCCCTGGACTATAGGTAATTAAAATAACTTTTTTTGCGTGATAGTGCATTTTGTCGCACTTACAGCAATGGTGACCATGATTGAAAGTTCAACTTTCTAAATTTCAGGGTTACCAATCTAAATAACTATACTGTAATAAAAATAACTATACAGTAATATTACATATTACAAACATGCATGTGGGAAGTAAAACCACTAACCTTTATGTATACTACTTACAATGTATATACAAAAATATCCAAAAGGTAGTGTTAATATACATTATACGAAACAAATCACTGCATTTTAAATGAACTGAACTTTATTTGAAACGATATAAAACAATAAATACTTACTTGCTGCCGTTTTATGACTAGATTGGTGTCAAGACCTCCTGTTATTTCAACTAATAAACATTGCCACACTGTTAATGTTAGTCGGTTGTTTATAATGAATGAAAATATTTCCAACAAAGAAGTTATTATTTTGAAAACACCATCACACAAAAAATAATGTACAATGCATGTTTGTGAAGTGTTTTACAGAATCTCGGAAATTAAAAACCTCGCTGTCGCTCGGTTTTTAAACATTTTCCTCAATTCTGTAAAAAAACCACTTTGCAACCTCGCATCATAATATACTATTATGTTTGTTATTATAACCTGGATCACTTGAGTTAAAGTCTGTTTTATTCAGAGTTTGGAGAATATTCAATAATTACAAAGCCAAATATCTGATTTTAAAGTAGTACCATATGCAAATATTATGAAGTGTTTGTATGATGTTTAGCATAATTATAAATTTAACATCAACTTATTTTTTCAGATATTGTTGATTCAGTTATTTGTCCCCACAATAGGGCTATTGAATATTACATAGAAGCATTGGCATTTCCAAACTGCACTTTTTGGGGAAGAAAATCTGGATTTATTAAACAAGCAGTCAGGTATGTTGGGTTTGTGAATTTTTGGATTAAGATAATAAAGGTAATGATGATGTTAATTGTGTAATAGTATTGTTTGTTTCATGGATCATGTCATCTGTTTCTTCTTATAAGACAAGAACGTTTTCTCTTAATTTTCAATATTAACTAGCTAACTGGCACTATCGAACCCATAGCTTCATGTCCATAAACTCTACATACATCCCTATCTTGAGCTAATGTTTTCCAATCATTCCCTCTATAATCTACTTCCCTCACATCATGGTTCAAAGAGTGATTTATCTAATTCCTGCATTAATACCTCTAGTGCCCCGTTATTGTATAAAGTCCTAACATTCCATGTTCCTAGGAACCTGTTACTGTGTTTGAGCCTTTGGCATGGATTCCCCAAATATTGCCCGCCTGGAGAACCAAATGGGGGACTATTTTACGTCCAGAAAATTTTATTCCAGTGGAACCCATGTCTGCGTTTCTTGACGGTTGTATTTTTACGATGAAAGATCGTCACTCTTTCGACCAAGGTAATTTTTCATCTGGCTTATCACCTTTGACCAGTCCGGCATGGGTAACCACATTGGCAGCAATGCTTCGATCACAACTAGGTAAAGATACCATGAAGGGCTTAATTTTCATAAGTAATGCCACGAGTGATTTCCAAATTATCGATAAATTCACGACTCACGAAGTGAGGAGTGAATTTATCTAGAGAATTTGGAAATCAAGAGTGGCATTTGTTAGGACTATTTAACGAATAAAATTAAGCTGTTTACTCACAAATCATTATTTAACTGTAGTTACTTCAAAATATTTATATATTTAATGCAAACGGCGATGTTTGAAAACAAATGAGAAACGATAGGTACGCTTCTACTGCTTCTTTTGTTTATCACTGCAACCAGATCATACTATTTATTGCCAAAGGAACGCAATATTGTAAGAATGCTCTCTAGTGGAGAAAAAATGAAACATCAATCTGTATATTAATTCATTTCTGATGTCGTATGATGTAAATATTACAATTATATTTTTCTGGATTATTACCTGGGAAAAAATACATTTAAGAAAGTCAAACAGTGGTTTCTTTTTTTGGTGGTATAATAAATTGCTACAAATGTTGACATGTATGCACTATATATACAATCTGGTAGCCGTATTTCTTATAGGCTCAGTAACTGCAAAATAACGGTCAGACCTGTTCAGAATATTAAAAAGGAGGAGCTTTGTTTAATATATGGTAATTATAACACTGATAAATATTTCGTGAAACACGACTCTGATTGGTTGTAAAACAGAAATCATTGAAACGTGATTGGTCATTGACTCCCATTTGGGGCATGAGTTAAATAGTCAATATAAATTTTTTAAATCTTCATTTAGGGCTACACTATTAATCATCATCGGAATGACAGCCCGAGTTGGGCCTCACCTTCACATAGGATAGATTTTCATTTCTATTTATCATGGTTGACCTTTCACTATTTATAAAGCTTAGTTTCGTTACATCCTCAAAAAACCCCATCCAGCCATCTAAGCTTTGGCCTTTCAGCTTAACTATTCCCATCTGGCTTTACTTGCATAATCTTCTTAGGTATATCATATGTCCATTCCATGCACATGTCTGACAAAATCCCAATATACTTGCTTTTGTCGACACACTGACATCCAGTTGTTTCAGTTCAAAGTTATATCTAATTCTCCTGTCATTTGCATCTTGAATTGGGCCATACTTATCCTATCTAAATAAGTATTTACAAAGTGCAGTAATTGTTTTAAGTTGTATTACATCATAAAAAATTATATGAATAGGTATCATAACTCAAATTAGGATAGCATTTTGTAGTAAAGTTATTTTTTTGTTGTTGTTTTGAAAATTTAAATTTAATATTTATTGTATGGTTTATTTTGAGAAAAATAAGCAAGATTATAAATGAGATACTTTTTTACAGCATACTGAGCCTTGGTTGGCTGTCAAGGGCTTTTAATTTTGAATCGGATTGTTCGATAAAAACTTGCACGCCACTGGGACTTAGAACGATTGATTTTCCTGCCAGAGGTTCATTTGAAGTAGCTACATATACATCACCACCATACTGCAGTGAGTATAATAAATGATAGCTTCAGATGTTACCTAAATCTATTCCTCATAATTGTATTTTTATCAGAAATGTAACTGTTTTTCTTCCAAATATTACAAATACCGGTACTATTTATCTTTTAGTTGGATGCAGTGATTTAGTGGTTATCTTCCTTATCTCTAGACCCGAGGGTTGCGGGTTCAAATCCAGCTGAGTTGATGGATTTTTTGGATGGAAAAATCCCAGGAGGGACTTTAAGCCGTCAGTCTCAAGTCTGGATATTTTCAGGTTCATAAAAGAACCTTAAGCCTGAAAAAAGGCCACATAATACCTTAGTTCCTACTAGATGTCTCAATGGATCAGTATGCAAACCACATGCAATTCATGACATCTATTGGGAAATAAGCATAAATATATTTGTCTGGTTAAGAAACTTCCACCAGGGAATAACTCATGTCCCGCAGTGGGACGAACGGGGATCAAACATTATCATCATCATTTATCTTTTGTTATCCCTAGAATAATTGAATCAGTCAGTGCAAAATGGAACTTAGCCAATTTTTATAACTTTTCAGGAGACAGAAAGAACCTATAGTATCTTGAAACAATTTACTTTGATAAAATTATATTTTAACAGTCAGCCTCAATAGTCTAGTGGTTAATGTTACTTGCCTCTACTCCTAAGGGTCGTGGGTTGAAACCTGGCTGGTACAGGCTTCATTTTTAGGTCTATGTGTTTTTTGTGACTTATGACAAATTCCATGGTCAGACAGTATTATAAATATGAGGCAATATATTAAGTTTATAGAGAATAAGGACATTATTGTCATTTACATTTAAAATAAAAATGTTACAAGAAGTTGATACAAGGGAGGACTCATGCACTCAATTACACAAACAAAATCTGAACCAGGGCCACAATTTTTTTTGTTTCATAACAATTATAAAATATTGGAGAATTGTAATGGGTTTTCATTTGATACAGGGTCACATAATGGAAAAAGAAACTAAACTATCAAAACATTTAGAAAAACTAATGGAATTCACAATAAGGAAAAATATATACATTCAGAAGAACAAGACAAAACCATGTATTTAGAAGTTCCTAGTGAGCAAGACTTGATCTTTCCGTGTTAACGCTCTGTCCATTGAGCTAATTCAGGCTTCATTCCCCAAATGTAAATCCTTCCTTTACCTTACTCTACTGGTCCCATATTCAAATGCAATGAATCATAATTCACAAATACACAATGAATTGCTTCTACATGAAGAAGACATGAAGGGACTGCACATAGCTATAGCATTATTTATTAAATTAATATTGAGACGCTAAAGCTATTACTATGTTAGAAATAGGTAAATTAATGAACACAATTAAATTATTGTAATCAATGGTAAAGAGAAAAACTTTTGCCGCTTGGATGGGAGTGAAGCCTGAATTAGCTCAGTGGACAGAGCATTAATAAGGAAAGCTAAAGGTTTGGGATTCGATTCTCGGTTCAGGCAAAAGTTTTGCTCTTTACCATTGATTACAATAATTTAATTGTGTTCATTAATTTACTTATTTCTATCATAGTAATTTAATAAATAATGCTATAGCTGTGTGGAGTTCCTTCATGTAGAAGCCATTCATTGTGTATTTGTGAATGGTGATTCATTGCATTTGAATGTGGGACCATTAGAGTAAGGAAAAGGGAGGATTTATGGTTGGATGGGAATGAAGCCTGAATTAGCTCAGTGGACAGAGCATTAACACGAAAAGCTAAAAGTTCGTTCGATTCCCAGTTCAGGCAAAAGGTTTTCTCTTTACCATTGATTACAATAATTTTATTATGTTCATTAATTTACTTATTTCTATCATAGTAATAGCTTTAGCTTCTCAATATTAAATTTAATAAATAATGCTATAGCTGTGTTGAGTCCCTTCATGTCTGCTTCATTCATTGTGAATTTGTGAATGACGATTCACTGCATTTGAATGTGGGACCATTAGAGTAAGGTAAAGGAATGATTTATGCTTGGATGAGAATGAAGCCTGAATTAGCTCAGTGGACAGAGCATTAGCACGGAAAGCTAAAGATTCGGGGTTCAATTCCCAGATTAGGCAAAAGTTTTTCTCTTTACCATTGATTACAAGACTTGATCTTGATTCTATTAACATCACATGTCATGAGAAAAGTGGTGTCAATGGTTCAATTCAAACAGTCAGAATTTAGCTGATGATGAAAATGAAAGGTTTTGAAACATGTCAGACGAGGAAAGCAGTTTTATGAGGTGACATGTGGAATTTTTGGCTATTCTTTACAACATGTGACATGACTCTTTTAATTCCTTCACAAACTCCTGTCAGATTTTATTCTTAGGTTTCCATTTTTCAAATTATTTCCCACCATTTACAGTTTTTTAAATGTTTTTTTTCTAATGATTATTTCAATATATTTTTCTATGATACTTAACTACATACGTAACACAAAGGTGTGGCAGTCATATTGATTTTAACGAATATCCAGTGCAGTCAACAGAGTACATACTACTTGTAATTAACTGTACACATATACTTCAGAATTTCAGAACTTACTATTTATTTTTGGGCATTGCATTCTTTCACAGGTTAGAGTGCTTAAATTGCATTAGGTTAGCTTTTAGGTTAGTCTTTCACCTTACATTGCCTTAGCTCTTAGGTTTGTTAAATTTTCTGTATATGTTGACTACATCCCGTGATTCCATAGTGTAAAAAATTGTGTCACATGTTATAAAGAATCCCAAAATTTCTTTTATTCATAATTACATTCTATTGAATAACTGTGTTTGTAGTTTAGACTTTATGCAGTCCACCTCTTTAAGTAAAAGTAAAGTGATCCCACAACAGGCCCGGAGGCCCTTGGGGTAGTAGGAGGTTAAGGCTCCCACTTTTTCTAGACAATCGGCCCTTTTATGTCAGCCGGGTTGTCAGCCCTGCGTGACGGCCGCCTTTACCCCCAGAACAAGCGTCTGGTACTCATTTCCGTTAGAGGCTGAGTCGACCCCAGGGTCATAGTGCCGCCAGAGGGTTTGGGCCAGTTTAAAAATCCTGACCCCAACGGGACTTGAACCCTCGACCCTCCGGCTTGTAGCTCAGTGCCTTAACCACTACGCTACGGCGTGCCCCACCTCTTTAAGTAGTCCTACATTAATGAAAGAAATTGTCAATATTGATAATGGCCTAATCTTTAACTTTAAGAGACGTAACGCTCTTTGTGCAATTATAATATACAACTGAATAACAAAATAAACTATCTAGACCTTACCATAATGAAAAACGTACAAAAAAAAAAAGAAACTTGAAATAAATGTTTTCCGCAAATCCACAAATAATATGCTCACCATTAATAACAAGTCTAGACACCCATACCAACACAAAATCAGCACACATTTAGTCAACAGAATTATAAAAATACCTTTGAACAAAACAAATTATAACAAAGAACTACAATATCATTAAAATCTTATAAAACAATGGTTGTCCCTGTCCTTTTGTATGGGAGTGAATCTTGGATTACCACTACCAAACAATAAAGTAAAATCCAAGCAGTCGATATGAAATTTTTAAGAAGAGTAAAAGGCTGCACTAGAATGGACCAGATAAGAAACAAGGATATCTGTGAAGAACTGCAGATCTACTCCATAAAAGAAAAGATATTTAACAACAAGATACAGTGGAAAGAACATATAGAAAGAATGGAAGAAAGTAGATTACCAAATAAAATCTTCCATTATTTTCCAAGAGGAAGAAGAGATGTCGGACGTCCTCGGAAGAGATGGTCTTAGATCTATTAGTGAAGACAGAACAGGCAACTCTTTCCTAAACCAGGAAGTGAAGAAGAAGAAGAACTACAATATCTTAAAAACATGGTGAAAAGCAACGGATTCAACAAACAAATCATTGATAAGCTTATAAAGAAACAAAAAAGAAAAAATGACGCAAACAATATAACAAAACTTGAAAGAGAATCTAGCAATAACAAAACATGGATAACATTAACATACACAGGAAATAAAACTACAAAACTAGCCAGAACTTTGAAAAAGATAAATAAAAACATTAACATAGCTTATAAAACAGGAAACAAATTAAACAACATAACATACAATGGCATAGAAGCACACAACAAATTCAACAACAAGGGAGTCTACAAACTAACATGTAAAGATTGTAATAAATGTTATATTGGCAAGACAAGCAGAAATTTCAATACAAAATATAAAGAATACCTGAAAGATTTCATACAGGTGGGTGATAAATCAAGCTATGCTAAACATCTCATTAACACAGGTCATCGAATGAACACAATTGAAAACACCCTCACGATAATCCACCGAGAAAACATTCCAGCGAGGATAAATATATTTCAAGACCTTGAAATTATAAACGAAACAAACAACACCTCACTTCTCAATGAGAACGCACCCCAGTCAAACCTATTATACGAGATCATCAAAAACAAGTCAGTTGTTGCTACAAACAGTTGGAGTATACATCATTGTACACAAGTAACTGAAACTCAACCTGCAGAAGATGGAAGGTAACTTCCGAAAGTGCTCCAGTTAATTTTATATACAATATATTAACAAAGTTGAGGATGACGGCACCTACCAACAGGTACAATTTAATTTTTAACTTTCATCATATGACTTCACCTCAACGGAATTTGATATGAATTTTACTAGTATTGATATAATATACAAAGTGGTTTGCCTTTTATGCACCTAAATTTAATAAATATAAATGTTATTAGATAATATGAGCTGGATGTGTTACTTTCTAGAAATATTAAATAAATGTTATTATTGAACAACCATGCTTAGAAAATCCAGAAGAGATAGAATATAAAACATTATGGTAAAAAAAAATGTTGGTTCATAAAATGAGTTGAAATGGAAGATAATAGAATAAGATGATATGCCACATTAAAAGAATGTATACTGGATGTATATCAATACAAGTACTGACTTTAGATTAGAAGGGAAGAGACCTAGAATAGATGAGAAAAACAAATTAAGAAAATACTGAAAAAAGAAGAGTTGAATAGATGGAAGAGAAGACATGAAATGGCTGAGATATACGGAGGCTATTGTCCAAAATTCAACCTCTAAAATAGGGACACGAGACTAGATGAGAAAGAAGAAGAATGGACAATACTTGTGTACTACTATTGGATTAACATGCAAAAATACAATATACAGGTCTATTATCACCAATTATGAAATTATTAATTTTATTATTATACGAACTGTCAAAGATAATATAAGTTATATGCCTACCTACTAATACAATAATATCATGGTAAGGGATAAGCTATAATAAGTTATTACTTTTTTGAATATGTCTTAGACAGGGATATTTACTAGTTTGGTAACAATGCTAACTTGATCTCTCTACAGATCTCTTTAAAATGCATATAAACAGTATATTCTTTAACATAATGCAGTTTTCAATAGAATAAATAAAGCACGTGTAAGGCTTTGTTACACATAACTTCCAACCTAATGTAATAATTATAATTATATTTAATTAATAAATATGGATTTTCATCAAGTAAACACCAACTCAATTGATTATTTAATTTTTTTTCTCTTTAGTTCTAGAAAAGAAAGTGAATGCAAGAATGCAGCGAGAATTGAGATCGTATCTGCACAACAATGAAGCTCTGTGATATTATTGTGATATGAAATAATTTGTTTAATAAATTTATGTTTTTTTATAATTTTGTTTTATTATTTTGTTATAATCTAATTCAACCCAGGAAGTTACTACAGACCTTACGGGCTATGCCAGTGTCCCCCTACGTACAGGGGGTTGATGTTGCCAAACTCATAATAATAGTAAAATGCACACAATGTGCAAAATATTGGTGATTAACTATTCTAGTCCTAATTTTATTATTGACACTTTTCTTCTTTTACAGTGTTGTGCATGGTATCTTTCACAGTATTTATTACACAGTTTGCACACACAATCATCGGTGGAATGTCTTGTCTTGGCAGAATTTGTAATGAAAGCCGTGCGTAGCGAATCGTGTTACTATGTGTCAGAGCTCATAGTTTGCCTGCTTCCATTCCTCTGTTGTCATGGCATCTGTTAAGTAGAAGTCAGGTCAGATGGCGTTGTTCTTCTCGTTCAATAATTGGAGTGTCTCCTCGTAGGCTTTGGTGTTTGGTAGGAAATACTGTACTCTGATGTCCGTGATGAAGAAGTTCTCTTTTGACAGTACGTACATTAGTCTCAATGGTGCTGTTTTCCCAATGCCGAGAATCCATTTCAGGTAGCGGGCCTTGACTTTCTCAATTGTTATCAGGTCGCTAGTTGTGAGTTTGTCCCAGATAATGCTGATCCTGTAGGTTGCAATTGGTGCTATGGCTGTCTTAAATAGTTTTACTGAGGTTTCCAATGAGATTTTTTGAGGTTGCTGAATGTTATATATGGTTTTTATTGCTGCAGTTGCTCTCTCTGTGACGGGATTTTTGAAGGATGAAAGTGTTGTCTGAAGAGTCACTCCCAGATATTTAAACTTAGGGACTACTTCTAAATGTTTGTCATGAAGGGTCATTGTATTTCTTAATGCATGTTTTCCTCCTTTTCTAAAGGTAATTTGTTTGGTCTTGTTTTGGTTTATTTGTAGGTCATTTTCCTCTGCCCATGAGGCAAGTCTGTTTAAGACCTCCTGGAGCTCTTCTTTGTCTTCTGAGCCTATAGCCATGTCGTCCGCATATAGTATAAGTGATGCTGAAGTATCTTTGATTATCTTTGTGATGTCTGCTGTCATGATATTGAACATTATTGGATCTCCTTGTAGGACTCCATTTGTTTGAGTTAGATTCTTGGACATCGTCATACTGTCTGATATTTTGATGTAATTATACCTTAGGATGTTTGAAAGTATGTGCGTTAATGGGTGGTTGTCGCCTATTAAAAGGCTAAGTTTCCGGATGAGTTTCGTCCTGTTGATGAGGTCGAAGGCTTTGCTGTAGTCTACGAAGACCACAAAGTACTTTTTTCCAGGATGAGTCCGGAGTTTCAGGGTCCCCTTTCGAGGGTTCATTGATAAATATACCGTCAAACACAAGAAATATACAAAACTCATAATAATGGTATTTGTTTGTTTGGGGAGGGGAGGATGGGGAAGGTTAGCAGTACTTTTTCCAAATATATGTACTATACATTTAAAAAACATAGTTTTTCTTTTATGACATGCAAACTAGTTTTATAGTAAACATGAAAGTTGACACTTTAACACAGGATAGTACACGTCCGCACGAGCTCAGTGACAAGTGGTAACTGTTTTTTTCTTTAAGAGAGTGGCTTGGATGGCTACAACTTACAACTCTGTACCTGCTGTGTTGCATACTTCAGTTATATTTAACGATTTCTCTCAAGAAAATACTGTTAAAATGGCAAACCAGTTCCCTATTCCAAACACATAGTAACTTCCTAGGTTGAATCTGAGTGTAGTAATTCTTCCATTCTGGTTTAGTCTATATAAGTTTGCCAGAATTTAAACTCAGGAAGAAGCGAGATGACTGGTAACATCTTAATTCAAATACAATTTTATTACAAATTCAGTCCAGTGCAAATTATTCAAATTATCATTTCACCCAGAAAAATGTTTCAATATAAAATAAAAATTATCATAATTTTTTTTAAATCCAAGACACTACTTCAATGATGTCAAGTAATTTAGGAATAAATGTTCAATTCTAATTACCAAACATTTAAGTGCAAGAAGGTCTCTACCTGCTTGCAGTTTTGTACTACAGAAGATATTCTCTGATTTGGACTTTCTTTTGTGATCCTATTGGGATCCCTTCCTTCCACTGAATTAGGCAAAACCAAAAATAATATGACCTATAGTGTTCTGCCCTAGGGAGGTCTTTCACTGCAATCACAGCACTATCATTAGGGAAAAGTTGTATTTCTCTCCCTATGAGAGAAACATTACATAACTATCAAAACAATTAAATATATTAAAAAATAATAAATATTGAGTCATGAAGTATCATCTATTATTCCATTCTTTTATTGTGTATATTTAATTCTTGAATTTTGTTGGTTCCTTAATTTATTTCATGAACTTAGTCATTTTTGAGTCTAGGAAAATTATCACAACTCAATATTTTTTAGTTTTTAACTTGAGAACCTCATAATGTTATTTCCCATTTATTAATTTATGAAATTAAATTTATATTGCATATATTTTATTCTCACTTAGAATTTAAGGAGCAATGTGAAAGTATTAACATTTACCCTGGACAATACTTCAGATTTCTGGATAATAATAATAATAATAATGATTTATTTTAGCTGGCAGAGTTAAGGCCATAAGGCCTTCTCTTCCACTCAACCAGCGAATAGTAAAATTATACAAAAATTACGTACATATTACAATTTTAAGATATTAAAATACAGACTAAACAAAATACAATGATGATGGATCTAATACTAGCTAATGCTAACAAAAACATAGAATATAATAAAATTAAAATGATATAAAATAAAGTAAGTAGCTTCCTACATGATTATTAATAGAATGCTCTATATAGTTGTTATGTAGTTAATGTCTTCATTGTGTCGAACTTAAGATATCAGTTAATTTGGATTTAAATAATGATAGCGATTGACAGTCCCTGACATGACTGGGAAGTGAGTTCCATGCTCTAGCCATAGATATTGTGTAAGATTCAGAGTACAGACAGGTCCTGTGTTGTGGTATCAAAAGTAAAGAAGAGTCTTGTGATCTTGTTCCTAAATTGTGATGAGCCAATAAATGTTGAAAACGTGTTGTTAAATAAGTTGGTAAATATGTGTGCAGAATTTGGAATAGTAAGGTATGTGAATGTAAAGTTATTCTGTCATTTAGGCGTAGCCATGATAAGGCCTGAAATGAAGGAGACACGTGGTCATAACGACGGAGATTGAATATAAATCGAATGCACGCATTATGAGCACGCTGTAGTCTGTCAGATAGATCAGTTGTAAGATTAGTCAGTAATATGTCACAGTAGTCGAAGTGTGGCATTATAAGAGCCTGTACAAGTATTTGTTTTAATTTTGTAGGAAGGAAGTTTTTAAAACTATTTAGGGAGTGAAGAATTGAGAACACTTTCTTGCAGGTATTATTCACCTGGATTTTCCAGTCTAGGTGTTGGTCCATATAGATACCCAGATTTTTTACTACTGAGCTGTAGGGGATATTTTTGTCATTTAGGAGAACGGTAGGGATATTTTCGTAATTTATAATGCTTTGGATTCGCCGATGTCCTATAATTATGCACTGTGTCTTGTCAGTATTTAGATTAAGTCCATGTTTCTTCGACCATTGGGAAATTGAGTCTAGGTCACTATTTAATTTGTCTAGTGTGTCATGTACATCGTCAGGATGGGAGTGAATGTAAATTTGCAAATTGTCAGCGTATAGGTGATATCGACAATAGGTAAGTCTAGTGGATATATCGCTAACATAGATAGAGAACAGAAGTGGTCCTAACACTGAACCTTGTTGGACGCCACCCTTCAGTGATAGCCAGGATGAGGAAAGTTCTGCATTGGATACACATTGCTGGCGACCATGAAGATAGGATCCAAGCCAGTTAACAGCATTGTCCGAAAGATTCAGAGCGCGTAATTTTGCTATTAATATGTCAGTGTCAACAGTGTCGAAAGCTTTGCTGAAGTCCAAGAGTGTAAATATTGTCATGTGGCCACTGTCCATTGCTTCACGCGCATCTTCGGTAACTTTAAGAAGTGCGGTTGCCGTACTATGGCATGTCCTAAAACCTGATTGGTATGGGTCGAGTATGTTATGAGTGTTAAGGTAATCAGTTAATTGTCCATGAACAACGCGCTCCAAGGCCTTAGATAGGACTGGGAGGATGCTGATTGGTCTAAAGTCGTTTGGTGTTACAGGTAATTTAATTTTAGGGATTGGTCTGACTATAGCTTTTTTCCAGAGTTCGGGGTAAGTTGAGGTCATAATTGAGGCATTAAATATATGGGTTACAGTTGGCAGTATGACATGGAGTATTTTCTTTAAAAAGTCGATACTTATATTGTCTATACCTTGTGTTTTAGTTCTAATGCGGTCCAGGGATAGTTTAACGTCGATTGGCATTATATAGGAAAAGAAGAATTTTTCTCGGGAAGGAGTAGGTGTGGATAGGAGCTCATCTATAGTTTGTTGTTTGGTCGTAGTGTTTATGTTAAGTGTGGCATATGATTGAAATGTTGGTTTAGATTGTCCAGTGATATGTTAATGCTCTCTCCTTTGGTTGTCGGCTGCCATAGACCCATTGATCTAATATGTTTCCACATATCACTTGCATTTGTGTTTGGATCAATGAGACTATGAGCATACCGCAACTTAGCGTTCCTAATGTTTGGTATTCATGGATGGTATTCAAAAAAATATAATGTTTTCATATTTACAAATATGCAAACTATGTTACCATATATCAAACCAATATTGAGAAGCTAAAACTATTACTATGATAGAAACAAGTAAATCAATGAACACAATCAAATTATTGTAACCAATGGTAAAGAGAAAAATTTTTGCCTGAACTGGGAATCGAACCCCGAAACATTAGCTTTCCGTGCTAACGCTCCATCCACTGAACCAATTCAGGCCTCATTCCCATCCAAGCATAAATCTTTCCTTCACCCCACTCTACCGGTCCCACATTCAAACGGTGCTGTGGCTGTGTAGAGTCCCTTCATGTCTTAATGTGGAGGCCGTTCATTGTGTGTTTGTGAATGATGATTCATTGCATTTGAATGTGGGACCAGTAGAGTGGGGTGAAAGAAAGATTTATGCTTGGATGGGAATGAGGCCTGAATTGGCTCAGTGGACGGAGCATTAGCACGGAAAGCTAAACGTTCAGGGTTCGATTCCCAGTTCAGGCAAAAATTGTTCTCTTTACCATTGGTTATGTTACCATATATGTGGCCAATTAATTAAAGCTGCTTGAATAATATTTAACCAGTAATCATAAGTTTCAATTTAATCACCTCATTTCACTTCTTTATTTAATCGACAAAATTAAAAATGCAACAGTTATACTAAAATCATTGGACATCAGGATTAACTGGCATCTTAATGACAGTTTTTTTAACACAATGAAATCTATTATTACTATTAGTACAAATATGCTTTTTTGAAAGGAAGTATTGTATTATATTGTAAGCCCATGTTTTCCCTTTACAGAGATTTAGGCGCTCTCTCCCTACAGGGAAGAATTTAAACCATACTAATTTAGTTACACTTGTTTTCGTATAGATGTCATTTTGAGTGGCCTGTGGTCAGCGTTCCGCCTCATACTGACATCTAGGAAACCAAGGTAGTACTAGGACGGGAAAATTCGGTAAATTTTGCTTAAAGGCCTTTTCATTCAGGCTTAAGGACTTTTTACAAGCCTGAAAATGTTCAGACTCGGGACCCATGGCTTAAAGTCCCTCCCGGAGGACTTGCTCCTTGGATTTTTCCGTCCTAAAAAATCCATCGACCCCGGCCGGGTTTGAATCTGCAAACCTCAGGACCAGAGGCAAGGAACATAACCACTAGTCCACCATGGAATTCCACTTACAATTGTGAAAGTATACAGAATACCCAGATTATACAAGATGGATACTTACATGGTCACCAGGTAGAAGACAAATGGTCACAAGGTAGTTGGAAATAAAACAGACAGGGAAACTGGATAGAGACAAATGGAAGCTCTTCAGTCTGATGAATGCACCCTGTAATGAAAAATAAACTAAAAACTTTGAAAAAAAAGTGGTTACCGGTACCATTCTTTATAAAATTCTATTTCAAGAGGACTACACAAGATTTCAAGAAATGTGTAAATTTTTGAAATACTACAGCTCAGAAAAATGAAATTATAACCATCATCAGCATCAAGGATTAGAGCTGCTGGTTTGTTCCGATCTCATGTTAGAATTGGTCTATCCATCTTTTACGGGGTCTTCCAACATTTCTTCATCCTATTGGTTTGTAATGAAGAATCTGTTTCGGAATTCTATTGTTATCCATTCTATTGATGTGGACCATCCATTCATCTCTGTATTGTGTAATTCTATCTAACAGTTTGAATATATTCAGTTCTCTTTGTATATCCTCACTTTGCCTTTGATCTATTATTGTACAGCCAGCTACACTCCTCAGAAACCTCATTTCTATTCTTCGTTCCTGGTTTTTGGTTAAGATCCATTGTTCTGATCCATATAGTAATGTTGGAACCGCCATTGTTTTATAAAATTTTAAAAGCGTCTCCTTTCTAGTTCCTTTGAGACTTCGTTTTATGGTGCCACACATATAATTAAATTTATTTATTTTGTTTTCAATGTCTTCACTTTTTCTATATGATACATTGTATCCCAGGTAATTAAAATTGCTCACATGTTCCATTATTTTATTCTCTAATTGAAATTATAATTATCATGTAATTTATAGACTTATAATGGAACATTTTCTCATTTTATGATAAATTTAGAATTTCTTGCAGTCTTTCGAGTATTTAAAGTTTTCCCCATTAAGGGATAGAATGAAAAGTGATGAGATAAGGATGCAGTGGAATAGTAGGGAAATGGTTGAACATATACAAAATTATCAGATTAAATGGTTCCAACACGTCTAGAGAATGTCAAATTCCCGTTTACCAAAGATGATTTACCACCTCAACCCTAAAGGCAAAAGAGACCTCGGAAGACCCTTCAACCGATGGAAAGATCAGTTTTTGTAGTCGCAGAACGGGCATCATCACCCAATACTGCATTCGGAAGAAGAAGAATTTTATAATTATTTTAAGCTGAATTGTTTCTTTAAACAGCTCTTCAAAATATTATGTACTGTTCTACATGATTTGGAAAAGTTGCTAAATTTGTGGAAAATAAAAATCCACATGAACACAGAAACAAAATTACTATGAGTTAGATTTTTTGTGACTCACTTCATATTTGTAGTTTTATTGTAATTATATTCCTTCAAATATTAAATATAAACAGAAGTTGAGATAAAAAACATAAAAATGCAATTACCTAGTAAAAAACTGCTAATGATGATGTGATCCTTTCAGTAAAACATTCAAATAACTTTCATGAAAAAACTCTGAAATAATAATAATAAAAAAACTCACTGGCATTATTGAACCCGCAGGTTCATGTTGTACTTATAATAAAAATCTGATCTGTTGTATACAATATATGTAATTGATTTCATAATACATTCAAGGGTATTAAAATTTCAAAATCTCCGTGCAGGTTTTAAGGTTAGCAGGCTAACAAAAATATTAATTACAACAATAAAATATTTCCAATTAACAAAATTAACTTTTAAACACAATTTAGTCTTTATAGGAACTGAAATAAAAATTACATTTGTTAAAATTTCCTGTCAAACTCAAATTTTGAGCACTAACAACAAATCACCCTTCAACATTTTTTATTCCTTGTAGTATAATTTTGTTGACTTCTCGGGCAGTAACTTTTGTTCACTTTCTCTTGCCAATTCACAAATTTCATCTGGAACAATCACACATTCTTCCATTGAGGATGTATTATTGAATAAAAAAACTCCCTAGATACCAACAAAGTTATTTGTTGGATATAAAAAAGCAATGATCAAATAATTTGTTTATGTGCATTTCATGTTTTAATAACCTTTTTTTCCCCTTTTCATTATAAAGTAATAAGACAAAATTATGTATACACCATAGGTATTATTAGGTATTAAACCCATGTGACTAATAAAGCCTTAGGCCAAAGGCCCTCAGCCTGGTAACCTGTCACCCTCAGGACATGATAACCATAATAAAACTCTGAGTACATAATAACTGTGGGTCGAGACATTCCCATCTTTTACTTCTTGAAATTTCATTAAAATAATTGGACAATATAATTATAAATTCTGAAGTAATTAATCTAAATGAATATTGAAAGGGGGGCATGGAAACTCGTGAGCAAAACAGAGCGAAAGCACCCAGTAGATAGGCTAAGAATGAGGTGACAGAATAATTATATTAAATTAATGTTGGGAAGTAAACATTATGAGATATATTATATTTGAAGAGAAAAATTTTCGCCTAGACCGAGACTCGAACCCGGGACCTTTGGCTTGCCGGGCCAAATGCTCTACCAACTGAGCTACCGAGGCGAGTTGTGATCTAGACGCAAATTTTTCTCTTATATACGTTGTAATTCCCTCTCACCAAATGTTTTTGAAACCATTGTTTCTATCTTTGCAAATGGCGGCTTCTTAGTTAAGAAGACATTTATTGGGAATTTAACATTACTTTATGAAAATTTTTCTCTTCAAATATAATTTATCTTTCATTGAGAAATGTTAAATTAATAATAAAAACATCATTATGAGATATAATCATTAAAATTCATCGGAGAACATTTTGTTTAAACAACTCACCTCATAGGATTCATGCTTCCATGATATCGCGATTTCAAACACAGTCATGTTCATCTTCAGCCATAACTCCAAGTCGGAATTACTTCCCTTAAATCATGGTTAATATTATTCTCTCACATTATATTTATTTATTTATTATCCATCACAGCATCATACATACTTTTGAACTTGTCTAAATTATAATCTATACATAAATAATAATATTATTCTCTCATTTAAATTCATTGGAGAACATTTTGTTTAAACAACTCACCTCATAGGATTCATGGTTCCATGATATCGCGATTTCAAACACAGTCATGTTCATCTTCAGCCGTAACTCCTATGAGGTGAGTTGTTTAAACAAAATGTTCTCCAATGAATCTTAATGAGAGAATAATATTATTATTTATGTATAGATTATAATTTAGACAAGTCCAAAAGCATGTATGATGCTGTGATGGATAATAAATAAATAAATATTAAGTGAGAGAACAATATTAACCATGATTTAAGGGAACTAATTTATACAGGGGATGATTGGAAAAAATTAATTCAGGTAGGGATGAATGGAGAATTTACATTCACACAGTCATGAACTTACAGGTTCGATAGTGCCAGTGAGTTAGAAGTGATTAATCCCGTAGCTGTTAGGAATGGTAAATCTAATAAAGGTTTCTGCACAATACATCCTCTCTTTTATAGGAAATCAACAGTTTCATTTCCAAATAAGCCACAACATGCTAGAAGCCTCCCTTTATATAACAAGGCATGTTGTGCTATGTTTCTATTTTATCTCTTTGGTATTGGTTTAAATGGTCTGTCCATTCTATTCTACATTAGCTGATTGCCTGGAGTAGTGTGAGTTTTTATTTATCCCAATTTCCTTGCTACAAATCAGATTATTTTACCAAAAAACTATGGATTTGACAGCTGGGAATTTTATTTTTCACCCATTTCACTCCCCATATACAGATGGAGCTTAACTTGGTCTTAACCCTTAACCGGAGTTGTGCGTTTTATATGCCATTAGTGGAGTTGTGGGGTCGAAAAAGATACCAACAGAAAATGTGATAGTATGTGCAGTTATCTTCTTCTTCTTCCTTCCAAGTATTAGGCCAAGGCCTGTTACGATCCTATAGAAAATTTTCTCTCCAGCGTTTCATAGAACGGCCCAGTGATCTTCGTCCTCTTGGTATATAATTATAAACAGCTTTGGGGATCCGATTTGAACTCATTCTTTCTAGATGGCGTTTCCAATTTAGTTGGTACTGTTTAATATATTCCAAAATTGGCATAGTCTGTGCAGTTATATTTGTATTAGTAAAAATAGAATTATAAAATAGTTTGTTTATTTAACTAACTGATTGTGAAATAATATGGATTATTTGGGGGAGGGAAATTCACTAAATTACAGGATATAGCACAAGTGTAGTGAAAAATAGAACAATAATTACCACGAACATCTATACAATGAATTTCTCAGATTTTGTGTTCACACACATTTCTTCACTAAAATTTCAAAATATACTGAATAAAAGCCTTACGTAATTTACAAAAACTTTCTTTCATAATAGAATGTTCCTAATTCTTCACATAACTATCAGCATGTTCTGGCACATTGGTCTATCACATCTAACACAATATTGGTTTGTTTTCTTTTCATTTGAATGAAGACACAATGCACACTGTTTTCTTTTACATCCTTGATTGGGCTTCCATTCTTTGGAAATGATTTCTTCAAAATCCTGGAAACAATCATTCTGAGTTCTTTTGGTAGTTGATCATTTACAAGTCTTTAGTTCAGGTATGGCTCTATAAATTGTCGGCCTAAAGTTTTCAGGAATTCAAAGTGAGAAATAGGCTTGTAATCTTTGAAAGATGATTGCAATACCTAACAATTGATATCAGTTTTGTTCAGAATAGCATAGCAGGCATCCAAGGGACCATCTCCGTCTTCGCCTGCTTGTGCTATATGTAAAAATGTTTTGTTCAAAGGTATCTACTCCCCCTTTTGTACTATTATAAAAATACGAATATAATTTGTGGTTTGCATGTCTCAGGATCAGTACATTCCGAATGGTGCATGTTAGACAGCATAATGGCAGCTTTTTCTTTTTTACGTACATGCAAAATAATTGTTTGATCATCTCTAAACCCGTACTCTATGATGTCTATTATAGGTGTCCTGTTTGTTTGGAAGGATATACTAAAAAAATTCAGAGTCACATTCTAGTTCTGAATCTGTTTCATATTCAGAATAATTATAGTCAGGATCTTTTCAAAGATCAGGAAATCAGTATCAAGCACTGATATATGTTTATGAACATGATAGGCCATATTAACACCAACTATACCATTGTTACATAAACTAACGTTCAACAAAAATACTGCAACGCTACTGGAGTTGTGGGGTCGTAAAGAATACCACTCCTTATTTTACTTATACACAAAGAAAGTAACAGTAATTACAGGTTACAGACCATGGCTAAGGGTTAGTATTAAACAAAGGGAAAGCTAACAAAAGGATTTAGAAAAAAATGGATTTTAAAAGAATATCAGGAGTGTCCAGTTTCATTGGTATCATAAAAGACCCCACAACTCCAGTTAAGGGTTAAAAGTCATTGGGAGTGTCACTATTCATCTCAGTATCCATGAAAACTATGGATTCCACACTAATATTAGACTTTTGTAAAATTTTTTCTACATATTATCCCCTGTCACCCCACTAGGCTCAAATTTAGGCTTAAATATTATAGTGAATGTGACCGATGAGCTTAGCGACCAAAAAGCTATGGATTAGACACTAATCACAGTAATTTTAGACATACTTTTTTTTTTTTCACCTCTGCACATCTCTCTCCTAGGAGTGCAAGAAGTCAAACTTGAGCTTACATGACATCTGTACTGTCACCATGATCTTGTCTATATATGTGTATCCCCACATGGGACAAGGATTCTCCCTTCTGGGAGTTATTTACCAAACTACTTTAGTTTTGCTTATTTCTCCATAGATGTCAGAAAGTGACAAGTGTTAGATCATCATCTCAGAGACACCTAGTAGGAAACTATTGTATTAATTGGATGGGAAAGATAACTTAAATTTTGCTTGGAGTATCTAATGTAGGCTTGGGGTTCTTTTACTTCTTCCTTTTCAGGATTATGTCAATGCGACCCGTTCCATTCTCAAGTCCATCGTTTCCTTGGCCCTCCCAAAGATCTTTCTCCATGCGGTTTGTAGGTGTTGATTGTTTTGGGTAGTCTTGTATTATCCATTCTGTCTAAATGTTCTTTCCATCGGTATTTGTGTTCTTCTAGTTTATCGAGTATTGAAAATGTCTCCAGTTCATTTCTTATTGATCCATTATGTAATCTATCCATGCATGTACATTCTTTTACGGATCTTAAAAATTTCATTTCAGTGGCTTGAATGTGTGAGATATATTTCTTTGTAAGTACCCAAGATTCAGATCCATATAAAAGAACAGGAACAGAATAGGGGTTCTTTTACAAGTCCAAAAATCATCAGACTTAGAATCCATCAATCTCGGCAGGTTTTAACCTGTGATCCCTGGGTCCAGAAACAAGGAACGTAACCCCTAGACCACCAAAGCTGATACAAATAAACTTAGCAATCTTGAAGCTTTAAACTTGGCCTTTCATGGCATCTGTACTGTCACCGATAAACTTAACAATCCTGAAAACTATGGAGTCGACTCTAATATGAATACATAGTGAAATATGCTGAAACAATAAAACACCTCCCTAGAAGAACAGCAGTAGCTCTCTTCAGATTGGAAATGGGCCATGACTGTCTGGATGACCACCTTCATAGAATGGGGATTGTCCCTAGAACTATGGGATGCTCCTTGTGTGGAGAAAATGTTCTCCTAAGCAAGGAACATTTGCTAAATTGCAGGCGACTTGACCCCGAGAAACAGGACAGGAAAGACATTGCAGAGCTTTATTGAGAAACAAGAGGACTAATGGTGTAAATCAAGCTCCAGCCATTTGAAAACAACAACATATTTTCAGTATAACATTTTTTGAAAAAAGTTGTGACTACAAGATTCCTGTAATGCATAATAGCTTCCATTTCCAGAATTGAGTCTACGTATAATTTCTTACTGCACCTCATTCTTGTTGTCAATCAGTTTTCCATTTCAAACCCGTCCCTAAGTAGGGGTCTGTTATTCCACATAGCCACATTAACAGATTGTAATTATGTGTACTAAATTTGGTTGAAACTGCTCCAGGCATTCAAGAGTTATCCAAGCACCAACACACACACACACACACACACACACACACACACACATATATATATGATATGAAAAAAAAAAAGAATGCTTGAGTCGGGATTTGAACCCGAGTCTCTAAACTCTGTACGTTTAGCGCTCTAACAACCTGAGATACCCAAGAATTCCAACACAAACATACATTTTTCTTATACATGTAGTATTCTCAATTCACACAAGAGGTAGCGGAAATTTGTTCCGGCTGACATCTAGTGGCTAACATAACAGTTAAGCAAATTTTTAAAGAGCATATTTACTTTATAGCAGTAACGCTTGTATATATAGAAGTTATAACTATATTTTTGACATTTGGCAATGAAGGCAAATATGATATGAAAAGAAAAATGAATGCTTGAGTACTATATAGGCCTATATACATAAATGTATATATAGTCATAAGAATTCTTGCATAAAAATATTGTACTTTTCACCTCATCTCTTATCTATTAAACCGACTTTTCAAAATACCCTGTGTAGAGGATATATACAATGAACAGAACAATATAAAGAAAACACAAGAATACTATTTTAAATTGTGCATTGTTTTGTATCCTAGAAACAAAAAGTTATATATATGATACAATTGAAAGGCTGAGAAAAAGTGATGTTTGCTAATAACAGAAGACGACGAACGTTTGTAGCCAATATGGCGCATTTTCGGCGGATTTACTCATTGCCACACAGGCGGCCAGGTGAGTTCAGTAACAACAAATTTGTGTTACACATTTAAAAATTGAGATTATTCGTATGAAATTTTTTTTTTAATTTTCACATTTCTTCATGATCTAATACTACACAGTACTCTATATATATATGTGTGTGTGTGTTTGTTTCATAGAAGGTGATAAGTCCAAAATTGTACTTTTATGAAAAATTATATTTCATTTGTCATGTTAATTCATTTTAGTCTGTTCTAGAGTTAACACATGTAACTAACTCACTCAGTGCACTATCGAACCCACAGGTTCATAGCCATCTCTCCATACATCCCTATCCTAAGTTAATGTTTTTCAATCATCCTCTGTAAAATGTACTTTCCTCACATCATGATTAATGCTATTCTTCCACTGCCTAATAGACATAAAAAATTACCTTGAGCAAAATTTATGTTTTCATATGTATATATATGAGATGACACTGCGATCGATGTATCTCTGTCTCTTATGAAAAGAGAATTGTATATAAGGAAGGAAAATTAATGTTAGCATTAACGATGGGATACTTCGATAATGAAGATAATATCGCACTAATGTATTGAGTTAGAGATCCTCGGTTCAAATCCTTGTTCAAGCATTAATTTTTCTTTTCATGTCATATATACAGGGTGATTCAAAAGTCACTTGACATTTTCGTCAAACCAATGTTTTATGCCAAACTTGTTATTACATATGGAAAGTAATGACTACTGGATGATAAACTCAGCACTTTTCAATGTGGTGGCCCACTAAGTCACGGGACTCCATCTTTCTTGTGTACAGCGAACACTTTTGCTAGCATAGCTGGTTTGATTGTAACTACCGCAGCAGCTATTTGGTTTCTCAATTGCTGTAAGGTGTTGATCTTCACTTCATACACTTTGACTTAACAAAACTCCAAACAAAGAAGTCTAGTGGTGTCAGATCTGGAGTACAGGCCACCCAAATTCTCATTGAACCATGACCGATCCACTTACCAGGGAAAACTTCGTTGAGGTGGTCACGAACAATGATGGAAAAATGGGGTTGTGCACCATCTTGCTGAAAAACCACAGTATCTTGTACAGCATCCTGTGCCAGCTGCGGTTCCAGGTAATGATCTAACATGTCAAGATAGTTAATCCAGTTACTGTTGTTTTTTGCAAACATGAATGGCCCATACATTTCTATTTTTGTTATTCCCAGCCACACATTTACCTTTAGTGTGACTCTCTGAAGGGGCACGCCGTAGCGTAGTGGTTAAGGCACTGAGCTACAAGCCGGAGGGTCGAGGGTTCAAGTCCCGTTGGGGTCAGGATTTTTAAACTGACCCAAACCCTCTGGCGGCACTATGGCCCTGGGGTCGACTCAGCCTCTAACTGAAATGAGTACCAGACGCTTGTTCTGGGGGTAAAGGCGGCCGTCACGCAGGGCTCACAACCCGGCTGACATAAAGGACCGATTGTCCAGAAAAAGTGGGAGCCTTAACCTCCTACTACCCCAAGGGCCTCCGGGCCTGTTGTGGGATCACTTTACTTTACTTTCACTTTTGTGACTCTCTGAAACTCTTGTATGGCATTTGGCTGTTTGCCTGCCCAAATCCTACAATTATGCCTATTGACATGTCCACATGTGTGGAATGTTGCCTCATCACTGAACAACACATGTTCCATTTAACAGGTCATCACACATAGCTTGTCGAGCTACATAGTCTTGTGCGATAAGAGCATTTGTTCAGCTTGAAGTGCAAGGTACGCCTTACAGTGCTTTGGGTCATATCCAACTCTCTGCTAAGTCTTCTGATTGATGCACTGGGACTTCGTGAGATGGCATTCTGTACGGTTTGCATATATTCTGGTATTGTAGCAGGCCTCTCTCTACGTGCCTCGTCAGCAACAACAGATCCCGTCCGTTTCATTTTCAGTACCAGATCTCTAATAACTTGCCTGTTACGACCTGGTTTTTTAAAATTTCTAGTGAATTCTTCATGGACCTGCCCATACGTCAATCTTCGTAAACGAGTGAAAATGACAGCTAATCTTTCCTCTATTGTTAGTATAGTTTCCAATAATCTATAACAAAAATACATAAATTAATGATATGATGAAAATGTCAAGAGACTTTTGAATCACGCTATATGTGAATATATATATACATACATATATACACATTATATCAGGCCATTTAATAATTTTAGTTTTCGGTTGCCTTTCATTGGAATTGAACGAAATTTTACAGAACGTATCTTCAGTCGTTCCTTTATAACATCACGAGGTTTCATTGTTTTTCAAAAGATGGTGGTGATGGACTATAGTTTTATAGTGATGGCTGCTCGTGAATTACATACAAAGCAGAGAGCTGTGATTGAATTCCTTTCTGCGGAGCAGGAGACTATTTCATACATTCACATGAAATGTCTATGGGGATCAAGCAGTGGATAGGAGTACTGTTAATTGTTGGGTTAGCAGAATATCAGTGGTAAAACAAGGAAAACAAGACTGTCAGATTCCCCTGATCTTAATCACAGCTCTTTGCAGTGAGTACTAAGTAGCATGATCACTTGTTGGAAAGTTGCATTTTAGCTTTTTTTGGGCCATATTAAACACTTTTAAGATCAAAATGCATTTGCATTTTCTTATTTTTTTTAGATAATAGAAATCCACCTTTAGTTATTGTTGACCATGCTACTTGTTTTATAATAATTATTTGCTAAATTTAATTTTGCTATATTGTTTTAATTTACAGATATCAGAATTGAGCGGCCAGTTGGAGATTTTGCAGGTAAATTTAATGTGTACTCTTGACTATTTTAGGTTGGAAGAAGTTATGGTAATAAATGTTAAATGTTGTGCATTAATCTCTTCACTATGTTTTGAAACAAGTTATAACTGGTACCATCGAATCAGATGGTTATTAGTCAAGCAGAAATTAACTCTCTGTATATCCTTATCCTGAGCTAATATTTTCCAATCCGTGACTAGAAATAATAAATTTAAAATACCCTGCTATTGAAAGGATGCACATTTTTTATAGATGATTCCAGCCTACCAAATGATGATGGAACTGTTGTCATATGCCCATTTTTCTCCTTTTAACATAAATTAAATACAAATTCAACAAACTTTGATGGTGAAATTCTAGCAATTTTCCCAAGTTTACAAAATCTTTTATATCACGTCCAAAAAGTTGAAGAAGGTTGTAATTCTATGTGACTCCTAAGTGGCCATCCTTGGAATACAAGATCCAAAAGCATGAACATTATCAAATGTTATAAAATAAAATAAAAAATGTCCCACTACTTCAATGGATTCTGGCCCATTGTGTTGTGGCAGGCATGGAAGCAGCTGATTTTCTAGCCAACAAAGGGTAGCAAAATTGTCTCCAACCCAACTTCTACTTCAGTTTTGTTTCATTCTATCAAAAGAATCATATCAAATAAAAATATCAATAAACTTAAAGTAGAATACACCAACAAAACATCTGGAAAAGAATGGGAAAATTTACAGACTTACAACATTACTACATTACAAATAAAATCACAGTGGAAACATTCAGACTACTAACAGGACATGGCTGTCTAAATAAATACCTACACAGATTTGGCATAGCAATTTGGAATTTAAATGAAGATATGGGAAGAAACCATCTCTTCCATTGTCCAGCTTTTCTAGAAGAGACCAGTTTTCCTGCTAAATATTGGAGTGCAAGAGAGCGAATGATTTCATTGTCAAAGTGCTCAACATTAGATACCAACCAACCAATTATTTTTTAATCATTCCCTGTATAATTCACCTCCCTCAAATCATGCCAGCATTCTCACATTTCATTCTTGACTAACTACTGGGCTTATTTTCTCTAAATTCCATTCCCCTCTTTTATTTCCCATTAATGCCACTTGTCTTCCTCATCAAAATCTACCAGACTCAACTGTCTTATTACATCTTGTTTCCCAGAAAGATGATATAGTTCACTGTTAAGTAGTCTTCTCCATTTGCCTGTCTCTTCATCTCTCTTTGGTCCAAATTTTTCTTATTCTCAAATAGACTTACTCATAATCTTTTCTCCTTCCTTACAGTAAGCGTCCACATTTTACATCCATATAATAGGGAGATAAACAGTTTTGTATATAAATCAATGGTGAAGAGAAAAATTTCTGCCTGAACCGGGAATCGAACCCCGAACTTTTAGCTTTCCATGCTAATGCTCAGACCACTGAGCTAATCAGGCTTCATTTTTCACTTAATGTTTTTTAAAGAATATAGGATGACAAGAGCATATTTCCAGAATTGAGCCTATGTTTAATTTGTCATTTTTGTTTTTATTGTGATATTTTTATTCTGTGACAAACTGTTTAATCATGATATTGTCAAATCTTTATAAATTATTGTCTTCAAAATTCCCATTCTTAGGTTTATAAACTATATCATTACTTATACATTTGATGTACATGATTTGTTTATTCCTATACAAATACTAGCCTAATTATCATTCCGTTTTTAGAGAAGTAAGTTGAATTTACCAGAGAGGCTTTGGTATCCATTGACAACAGCGTGTAATAGCTCAACTTACTTCCCTAGGGATGAAAAGTAATTGACTAAATAATGTAAAAATGTTACCTACTTAAAATTTTATTGAATAATACAATTTTTATATATCACACTTATTTCTCACTTAGATAATTCAAATTTGTAGTGATTGAACAGTTGTTACAATTATTAACATTAGCTACAAAATTTGGTTGGTTTCCATTAGTATTTACCTTATTTATTTCAATATGTTTCTTTACTCTATGTAACTACGAGTCCTTAAATATTCTGTATACTTTTTCATATCTATTTTGACTTTGCTGGTAAACAGAAAATGAACTGCAGCATTCACCGATTACTCTACATCACAATTAATCATAACTGTAATTAAAATGCAATCTGAAAAATGTTATTTAAAATGTCTGCCACTAATTCAGAAAACAATAAACAATTGCAGTTGTTTTGTCAATATTTGCTTGCTATAAAACAATCTAACTCTTTAAACCAAGATATAAATTCACATAAAATATAAAAATTAAACATAATTACACACAACAACAAATTTGAACATTTTGTCGCTCACAGAAATTAAAATAGGTGATTTTAGTTAATTCGCATGCGCTGATTTCGAATTTGAAGTCCGTTTTTCTCTATCACCTAACAGTTTTTTGCGAGGACATGTTGAACTTTTTTTGTTATATTTTGCACATTATTGCTTATCTGCACTTAGTTTCAATTTTTTTTGCAATAATATTGCTAGAAGCAATTGATCTATGTAAAACCAAATCACACAAGATCCAAAAAGTTAAAATATTTTTTTTCTAAGAAGGATAAATAAGTAGTTACATTACAACATATGCTTAAATTTGTAGCAAAAATCTCACCTTTCAAAACTTCTTCCTGGATGACTTACGCCAATAAGATCGCTCCGAAACGTCTGTGATAAGTTGCCAGCAGTATTCAGCAAGCATGTTGGTCACTAATTTCCCTTTATAATGCCTTTCCATTTCTAAAATGTCTTTGTGGAACTTTTCGCCATGTTCATCACTGACGTCACCCAAGTTCGGTGAAGCATCACTATGTTTAATAGGTCGCATGGCTGACTGCAAATTTGGATACTGAAGAGAATGCTTATTTTTTAAGTGAAACTAGATATATTGACCATACAGAAATAAGTCAGTGATGTGATCCGTAAGATCCCTCCACAACATTGGAATGGCAAATGGCATGCACGAATGCGAACCTTTTAACCACCCTATTAAAATCCTTTGGCAGTTTGTACAGCAAAAATTGGGGGCCCAATATTTATCATTATCTCCAAATTTACTATAGTTCCCGAAATATAAATTGTATGCCTTTATAACTAGTTCTGCGCTGAGATTTTGTACAATACTCTCCACATACGTAACATAATAAATTAGAATTCTTACAGCGGCGAGACATTGCAAAATTATAAAAACACTAAATCTTACATATTAAAATATATTATAGTAGATTGTTTTAATTCAATTTCTTTATAATGATACACAATAATGCATATATCGACACTACACAATCACAATGATGTAATGTGAGATGAACTGCACAGAACAAGGTATTACATGCCACTAATTCGTGTATTTGACAGTTGCAATCAGGAAATTTTGTATACCTGTGTATTGCTGAGGGTTTAACAATCCCTAAGAGTAATAAAACCGCGCAAAAAAAAGGAGGGTGACCAGTTTGAGAGACAATAGCGTCTGCGACTCTCACGGAAACGATCACTTCTGCTAAAGGTTGTCGTTGAAATATCTGATTCCGGTTAGATGATTGGAAAAAACTAATATTTTCGTCTTCTGCGAGTCAGAAAACATAGTTATTGATACATTTCGGGCCTGCGAGTAATTCTTTGTTGTTGTGTGTAATTAGTATAGGAGCGAACAAAATTATATATGCAATTCGGGAAGTAAGTACATTACTAGTCTCAAACTTATTTGCTCCTTATTTACATGTCCTCGACTAGTAATGTACTACTTACCTCCCTTGTTGCATATATAACTATTAACTATTTTAGTAGAAGATGTAACTATTATAATAAAAACATAATTTGGTAGATTTAAATAATGGAAATACTTTTCCAATCATACACCATGTGCATAAGCCAGCAGATGCAAAGCGGTTTACAGTATGGAATCACGGGATGCAGCCAACATATACACTATATTGAACTCGTGTTGCCAACCAATCTAAAAGCTAACCTAATGCAATTTAAGTACTCTAATCTGTGAAAGAATGCAATGCCCAAAAGTAGGTAGTGTACATAGTAAGTTCTGAAATTCTGAAGTATATGTGTAAAGTTAAATAGTACATACTCTATGTTGGCTGTACTGGAACAATGTACATAGTCTTTGTTGGAACACTGAATATTCATTAATATATGGCTGCCAAAAGTCTTCGCAGTATGTATGTAGTTCAATATTGTAAAGAAATATATTAAAATAATCATTAGAAAACATGTAAAAATCATTGTAAGTGGCAGTAAATAACTTGAAAAATTAAATCCAAAGAATAAAATTTGACAGTAGTTTATTAGGGTACTTAAAAAATCTTGTCACACACTGGAAAGTTTAGCCCAAATAAAATTTGGAGTAAAAATCTAAACTTTTCTTTTGCTATGTACCAATTTTGTTGTCATATGTGGTAAGTGAAAGTGTTACAACCAAATATTCAACGTGAAAATACAATTTCCACAATTATTAATGTTATTGAACCTCCAGCATCCATTTTCTTCAAATTCAATGTGCTCAAATTATTTATTTCTACTTTCACCGATTAATGCACAACATTTAACATTTTTTATGTACATCTTCTACCACAATTTCTTCCAACCTAAATTGTTAAACATAATTTCCAATTATCATGTAGAAATTGGCTTCTCAGCCAACAATCCTTATTTATACAACAAACAATAGAAGGTAATAGCAACGAATTTTAAGTCCTCCTTTCTCATAGCAAACGACTTTCAACATTCTTCTCTCATACTAATTATATACCGATATATTATAGTTAATTATACAGCTAGCTGTTACAAAAGCAGAGGTTTAGTAATGAGATGCTCAAGTTAGAACATGACCGAAGGGAGTGTAGCGAGTTACTAAACCTAATTTTGTAACGTGTTGTCTACAATATTAAATCTACATTCAGAGTATTTTAGTATATGTTCTATACTTAGTATATTTGATTAAATTTATTTATTGCAGAAGCAATATGTTTAGAGAAAGAGTAATGTGGGCTTTGGAAAAAAGAAGACACAGTAAATCAACAAATATTGTTGTTTTATATATATATCGTCCACCGCTGTGGTCTCGAGGTAGCATGCTGCCTTGTCATGCAGCAGGCCTGGGTTCGATCTCCGGTTGGGGCAGTTTTTCTGGGTGAGGTTTTTATCGGAGTTTTTCCTCACCTGTAAGACAAATGTCAGGAAAACTTTTAAGGCCCAAATGGTCCCCAAAATCATATGGCCATCATCATCATCATCCTTATCATTATCATCATCATCATCCTTCACCAGTGTGGAAAGCAACAGGAAGCTACTACACCTACAATTCTCTAGTAAAGCTGCAAGCATAGCATGATTGCAGTGAAGGACCTGCCTTCGGGCAGAATTACTATGGATGGATGGATATATATATATCAATCATCATTAAAGTGTATTTTACATTTTGATAGCATGTTTTGTTAGAAAGTAATGCATAAGTTTTGTTGTCTAGTAACTATGAACTAAAGTATCACTGATTGTTATAATAGATAAAATCCTTTAATTTATTTATTACCAAGTATTAATTAATTTTAAACTGATCGTCAAAAAATAGATGCAATACATGTGTTTTAAGTGTCTAACAGAAACTTGGAAATAGAAAATACTCGACCTGGTCTGATTTTTTTATAACTTCTCCTTGATTCTGTGACTTTCAACATTCTTCTCACATACTAATTATATACCGTTATACAGTAAAACTTGTTTAATCCAGAACTTGAATAATGTGGAAATCTGACCAATGTGAACAAATTTATTGGTCCCGGTAAAATAATAGTAATTTTCATGTATTTGTTTTGTATAAAACGGAATCTGTCCAACATAGAAATGGAAGGATATTTCTACACAATTCATTTTTAAAAAATGTTTATAAGGCAGAATGATAGAGAAAGAAATAATTTAGTTTCCACTTCATTGAATTCCCATCAAATGAATTAACAATAAGTGATAATTCCTGCAGGCAGGTGATGTTGAGTTTCTACCTGTATCTGGAATTTTCTTTTGGCCTCACAGCACACCCATTTTGCAAAATACAGGTTTGTTTAACAAATATTTGGCATGTGACATATGTCTTACAAATAACCAGTGCATTGTACAATCTTAAATTAGTTAAAGATCTGAGACCAATTGTGTACGTATCTTTCACAGGTAGCATTCTGAATTTAAGTAATAAAGATGGCTAAATCTTATGTATCACTGTCATTAAACGATAAAATGAAAATGATTGAAGAGAAAGAAAAACAAACTCTCAGTACGCAAAATAATGACTAAATTTAAATGCGGAAAACTCCAAGTTTATGAGATTTTAAAACACAAAGAAAAAATAATGAATGAATGGATGTAAGGAAATGGTCAAATGAAGAGAAAAAAATTGAGAAATCAACGAGGTGTGTTTTAAAATCTCCTAATTTCCAGACCGATGATCCAAAATCAAGCTCTAGCTGTTGCTATATTCCTAGGGAATATATGGAATAATGATTTCAAGGCATCTTCAGGTTGACTGTGGACAGTTTTAAAAGACGACACAATGTAGTGTGGAATGAAATTTGCAGGGATTGAAAGGATGTGAACGAAAGTATAGTTAGTGAGTGGAAACCGAAACTGCTACTTTAATTTTAGGATATGCACCTAAGAGACATTTTTAACGCTGACGGAATGGGACTTTTTTTCACACATTACCGTCGAAGTTGCTCGTACATACTATACTTCACTTTTGAATGGCAGCAGAACTACAATTAATCCAAGGTGCATGAAAATACATATACGGTGCTCTATAATCTAAGATTGGTTATTTTTTTGTTTTTTTTTTTATATTGCGGAATGTTGCCTAATGTGGAAATAAAAATTGGTCCTATGCGATTCCGCTTTGAACAAGTTTTACTGTATTATAGTTATTTAGACAGCTAGCTGTTACAAAAGCAGAGGTTTAGTAATGAGATGCTCAAGTTAGAACATGACCGGAGGAAGTGCAGCGAGTTACTAAACCTAATTTTGTAACGTGTTCTCTACAATATTTAATCTACATTCAAAGTATTTTAGTATATGTTGTATATTTAGTATACTTACTTACTCAGTGGCACTATCGAACCCATAGGTTCATGGCCGCACAGAGATAAGCTCTCCATACATCCCTATCCTGAGCTAATCCTTTCCAATCATTCCCTGTATAATCTACTTCCCTCAAATCATAGTTAATATTATTCTCCCACCTCATTCTTGGTCTACCAACTGGGCGTTTTCCCTCTGGCTTTCCTACAAGAAGCTTCCATGCAAGTCTTTCATTCCCCATACGTGCAACACGTCCTGCCCATCGCAGTCTACGAGACTTAACTGTTCTTATTATATCTGGCTTCCTATAAAGACCATGTAGTTCATTGATATGTAGTCTTCTCCATTCACCTGTCTGTTCATCTCTCTTTGGTCCAAAAATTTTCCTAAGTACTTTATTCTCAAATACCTGTAATCTCCTTTCCTCCCTTAAAGTAAGAGTCCATGTTTCGCACCCATATAATATAACTGGTAGAATAATAGTTTTATATATTTTCAGTTTAACATTTTTTGAAAGGAGTTGGGACATCAAGAGTCTCTGATTTAGTATATTTAATTAAATTTATTTATTGTGGAAACAATATGTTTAGAGAAAGAGTAATGTGAGCTCTGGAGAAAAGAAAAGACACAGTAAATCAACAAATATTGTTGTTATATATATATCATCATTGAAGTGTATTTTACGTTTTGATAGCGTGATTTGTTAGAATGTAATGTATAGGTTTTGTTGTCTAGTAACTATGAACTAAAGTGTCACTGATTGTTATAATAATAGATAAAATACTTTAATTCATTTATTACCATTTATCAATTAATTTTAAACTGATCGTCAAAAAAATAGATGCAATACATGTGTTTTAAGTGTCTTTAATGGAAACTTGGAAATAGAAAATACTCGACCTGGTCTGGTTTTTTTTATAACTTCTCTTTGATTCTGTTATGAAACAATTGAGGAGTTACATGGAATAACAACCTAAGTGACTTTTAAGTCATCATTTCATATTTTTCTATCTATCCCTCAGGAATAGCTGAATGCAGCCTTCAGTTGGGCGGATGTTGTAGCCATCCAACTATTCCCGATTGTTAGATAGATAGGAAAACGTGATCTATGAAATAATGATATGAAGTTAAAAAAAGTTAAACTGAAAATATATAAAACTGTTATTCTATCAGTTTATTATATGGATGTGAAACATGGGCTCTTTACTTTAAGGGAGGAAAGGAAATTATGAGTATTTGAGAATAAAGTTCTTAGGAAAATTTTTGGACCAAAGAGAGATGGACAGACAGGTGAATGGATAAGACTTCATAACAGTGGACTACATGGTCTTTATAGGAAGCCAATTATAATAAGAACAGTTAAGTCTCGTAGACTGCAATAGGAGGGACATGTGGCACGAATGGGGAATGAGAGATGCATGGAAGCTTCTTGTAGGAAAACCAGAGGGAAAGTGCCCAGTTGGTAGACCAGAACGAGATGGGAGAATGACATTAACTATGATTTGAGGGAAGTAGATTATACAGGGAATGATTGGAAAACATTAGTTCAGGATAGGGATGTATGGAGAGCTTATGTCTGCATAGTCATGAACTATGGGTTCGATAGTTTTAGTTAGTTAGACACTTAGGTTGTTAGTCTACATAATCCCTCAATTATATCACAATATCATAATTGTCTATCATCAGTTTTACATTTTAAATTACTAAACTCGTTGTTATAAACTTTATATTGTTGTGTTTCAGCTCCACTTCAAGCTGCGCAGGGCATCAATATCCAAGCTCCTGCTGCTGCTAATCAGCAAGAAGGTGAGTTCGAAGGATGTACACATATTGGAACGTATAAGGCACTATAAGCCGGAAGTCTGGGGGTTCAAATACCGGTGGAGTCGGGATTATTAAATCTGACTTAAAGCTTATGGTGGCATCATGGTCCTGGAGCTCATTCATACTCTAACAGAAATAATTACCAGATATTTGTTCTGGGGGTAAAGGCAGCTGGGCTAACAATCCGGCTAATATCTCATGCTGATTGTTCAAATAGGTAGGAGACTTAACCTCCTACTACTGCAAGGGTGTAAGGCCTTTAGTGAGAATGCTAAAAAATTATTACTACATTGAACCCTTGTCTACTTTTTAGTAATTATTTGTCATCAACCAACAATTTTGTTCAAATGAATGATGATAGGTAAACTATTAGTTAATAAAAAAAATCAATCATAGCAGTATTAATAACTAGATTGAATATGAATATAAAGAAATTTTTACCAAAAAATTAAAAATAAATTACTAAAAAATTAATAAATAATTTTTATAATGACATAATATGAAGTGTATACTTTTTCTTTGACAGTATTAAATTATTATACGGAAGGTAGATAATGAACTTCCAAATGAAAAGATAATGAATTAATGATTATTTATTTATCATTTTAAAAACTACAGTCTAATAAAATATTTAATTATAATTTAAACAAAAAATCAATTGTTATCAGTTAATCATTAATAATTCACATAAAAATTATTTCAATATAACAATACAAATTCAATCTGTAGTTCACTATTACAATAACTCATTGGCACTATCGAACAAAGTAGTTCAAAGGGGGGGAGAGGTTAATTGGAAATACTCACCCTCTGATTCTTTAACTTCTTCCAGGACTAACATTCTCACATTTTCTTAAATAGTATTTTCTATTCATAAAATGTCCAGAAAAGCAAATACAAATAATTACAAGTACCTGTAAACTATGGCTAAATGCTTAACTACACAGAAATATATATATATTTTTTTAAATTTTGAATAAGAATAAATTATGTAAAAAAAGAAACAAATTTTGTATCCAGTATTGACACCTGAATGTGCAAGTGCTCATGCTCGGACGCAGTTCAGTTGCAGAAATAATACATATAAAATATGTACAGTTCCCCAAAAAAAGAATGGGTCATTGTAATATTTTGAGTCCCAGACAGACGACACTGTGCATGTGCATACAGATCGAGCCATGATACACACCCTACCACACCCAGACTTACTCAATTCTATTCTCTTGTGGGTTGGTATGATAACTGCCTCCGAAAGTCACTCAAAACTGAGATGAAATAATATTAATTATATTATTTTTGGTCTGGACATCTTACCTCAATATTAATGTTGATTTGTTCTTGGACATGTTTCAAAACAATTCTCTGTTTTATCTTCAGCTTTCCCAGACTAAGAAGATAAAACAGAGAATTGTTTTGAAACATGTCCAAGAACAAATCAACATTAATATTGAGGTAAGATGTCCAGACCAAAAATAATATAATTAAAATAACCTCAAAATATAACTTCCTAAAATTAAATATGAAATAATATTTTCTTGTAAAACATATATATATATATATATATCCTCCTCGGGCCCAAGGTGTTATGTTAAAAAAAATTTAATATTTTTTTTGTGTTTTGTAAACAAAAAAATACAAGATTTAAGAAAAAAACAATCATTTAGATTTCAGAATGATTTAATACTGTAAAAAGCCATATAACCTATAGGTTACATTGGGTCTGAACTTATGCATATCTGAACATTATATTTTTAGATACAAACTGACATTTCAAATATTCTGTAGAATTATATGTCAACTTGTATACACTTAAAGGTAGATGCACGCAGACTCACACACACGCATATATATATATATATATATATATATATATATACGTACAGTAAATTATTCTCAAATGGAACATTGAACAAATAAACAGAAACATGAAAAAAAAACCGTAGTTACAAATCATGGAAAAGTTTGAAACAATTTCGATTGTCATTCAAACAAAGAAACACTTTACATGAGGAGCACATTATTCTACACTTTGGACTGTCACAACCTGGGAAGCGACGAGAAGGCCGCCATTTTATGGAATTTCAGGCATGTGTAAATTTTGTTTTTTTGTGTAGACTGTCATGTGGGAGAGGAGTAACTGTCTTTCCTCTCTTTGAAGTACTCTCCCAAAAACTGTCTCATCCTGATCACTATTGTCTTCTTCTGAAACTGTGGAGTTCAAAAGTGAATGTGCTACGTCTACTCGAAGATCCATGTAATCTAGCCTATCCTTCTTTGATGTTTTCTCTGATGTTTCAGCTCTTCTCTGTTACAACCCATGAAGCAGCCATTGCAAAATCTATTAGATGGAAAATCAATCAAACTGTCCACTTCTTAGTGCGTGCTGAAATCCTATACATTGAAATAATCCGATCCAAGAAGTCCACACCTCCCATGTTTTCATTGTAGGCTTCTACTATCTTAGGCCGGTCAACTAAAATGTATTGCTTTGTCTTTTTGCACCACCTTCTGCATTGACCAACAGGAGCTGTCCCTTCAACATATGAAGCAAGTGTAACAGGTTTGTTGACGTAACATTTGACAACACAAACTTGGCAATCATCTCGTACAACCATATCATGGACACCTCTTCCTACCTTCTTCAGTGATGTGTGTCGGTTTCCAACATACCTAAAGAATCTTGATATAGGATCTATCATTTCGGTTTCGGGTACATGGTCTGGTAAGGGTGCTGGAGGAAGAGGTTCAAAAATATTATTTCTTTTCCATATTCCTTCATATTCTGTAATCTCATTAGAATCTTCACATTCAGGATTTTCCTCCTCAGCACTTGCTTCAACCTCTTCAGGTTCCCTGTTAGTATATGGGACATGAACCAAGGAAGTCTCTACCACATCATCATCATCATCAGAAAGTTCTGATAAATCAGACACATCAGAATTATCTCCAAAAATCAGGTCAATGTTCTCCAAATTCACTCCTGTAATAAGAGAAAAACCCATTATAAAAAAGTTGCTATATTTAGAACCCATTGTAACCTATAGGTTACACATTCATGAAAGACGTAATAGTTTGATGGAATATGCACATTTAAAATGTATAACCAATTTTATAATACACAGTATGTATCAGTAATTAACATGCATTTTTTCAGAATTTTTAAACATGATAGAATGACTGTAAAGAATACTTACTTCTCTTTCTCTGCGGTGCGAAAACCTTCCTTTGTTAGTAGCAGCCATTTTCTAATAGACAGCTGTAGAAAAATATGTTGAAATAATTAATCAAACCAAATACTGAATGCTAGCACACTCTCTTGAGAATACTTTGGAACTATTTGAAATCAACTTCATTGCTCATAGCCAAAGTTATGAGAGTGGGAACTTGTGTAACCTATAGGTTACATGAGGCCCGAGGAGGATATATATATATATATATATATATATATCATAAATAAAAAGTTTAGGGAATATTAACAGCCATAAATAAAATGCAATCTGATATAAATAAAAAAAATATGAACTCCTTGGCTGGATTCGAACCTTCAATGTTCAATTCTGTAGTCCGATGCGGAACCACAGAGCTAATCTGATGTTCTCTTTGTCAACCTAAAATGTGTATATATGAAATAGTGTCATACTTTGTGGTTTGTTTATATTATGTAATTAACTTAATTAGTTTAGAATATTTGGGCACAATGTTGATCTTGTATTATCCTGTTATTTATTAATTCAATTTAGGATTATGATATTCACTATTATGGGGTTACTATCTCATATTAAATAGTCATTGTCTACTCATAACAACTCTTTGCTGTTCCTCATTCTTCATAAGCATGGCGAACAGGCATGATCTGAAACAGTGAGTTATAGCTCTAGTCGACGCTGGATATGGGGCTAGGGCTGCTGCCCGTTTGGTCGCTGTGCCATGGAGCATGGCCATTAGGTGGGCTCATCGATTTAGAAATTTAGGAGAGGTCACAAATTGCCCTATTCATGGGCGTCCACAGATTTCTTCAGCAGAAGAAGATGCTCCCTTATTCGAGGCAGTTCGACAGGACCCCTTTCAGACTGCCAATGAATTACGATAAACATCGGACTTTCCCGGTTGTGATAAAACTGTAATCAACCAATTGAGGAGCCATGGGATTAGGAACCGGAGGGCTGCTCAAAAGGAATGTTTAAGGGAAGAACATGCCATCAACTGTCTTGCCTTCGCAACCAGCCGAATTGATTTCGATTGGAGAAATGTAATTTCCTCCGATGAAACAACCATCTTGAGTAATTACGATGGTCCTCGTCATGTCTATTGTGAGGATGGCCACCGACATGATGAGCGCTTTGTGCATCGATATGCAAGTTCGGGGCACTTTAAGGTATCGTTGTGGGGGTGGATGTCTTACAATGGGGTGTGGAGATGTATGAAAATATTCTGGAAAACGCATTCCTTCCTTCCATCCAAGAACGTTTTCCCAATGGAACATTACTGTTCCAGCAGGACAACCATCCCATGCACTATGCCGGAAGAATTCAAAGATGGTTTCAGGCGAGGCCTGAGATCGAAATAATTCATTGGCCTCCAAAGTCACCTGATTTGAATATCATTGAACATGCATGGGCAAAATTGGAATAGGAGAGGACTAAGAAGTATGCCTACCAATCTCCTCGAAATAAAGATGAGTTGTGGAACCAAGTTCTCGATACCTGGGAAGATCTCACCCAGGAAGAGGACAATCCTCATTGAGAATTTTTACACAACCTCGTCAGTTCCATGCCGAATCGACTTCGAGCTGTAGTAGAAGCTGATGGCCTGTGGACAAGATATTAAGTTCACTAGTCTCTTTTTTTCTTTTTTTTTATATGAGGAAGTTGAACTTTAACTTCCATATATGGTTTGCTTTTTTAAGTCCAGGTTCAGCCTACCCACAGGAGTTGGGTATTACTCCACTCTTTTTTTTATTAAATTATATAGTCCAGGAACTCTGAAAATTTAAAATAAACATTCATTAATATTAAAAAAAATGGTGCTACCTAGGATCGAATGAGAGGCACTCCCCTTGATAATGTATTGGACCAGGACTAAACCGTATGTGCTACGGGGACACAATGGCAAGATTAGTAGCCATTGTGCTCTTGGTCTCACAGCTGCATCGTGTTTTTCGAAACAGAGGGAGATGATGTTCTCTTGTGAATCGCACTATGAATCTTAGACATGTGCACGAGCAAGAGTTGACCCATTCTTTTTTTGGGGAAGTGTACATTACTAAGTTTTACTTGGAGAGGAAGGAGAAAAAATATAAATTTAGGAGCCAATCTCAAGATATAAAATAAATTCTGGCACATAAAAAATGTAATTAACAAAAATATATATAGAACAGAATAATATCAAACTTAAGAAGGTAGGTAATTAAAGGATATTAGAAAATAAAACATAACAAATGTAGTAGAAAATTTCAAAATATATCATGCATTCTGACACTCATAGAATTGATGCAAAGGTGAATGATATAATACAAAACAATATAGAATAGATAAACATAAAATTGAAGAAAATAATTAAATACACTAGGTAATAACAGCCTATAAAGAAAAATAAATTTAGGAGAAAATTTCAAAATATAAAACCCATTCTGACACACAAAGAATTAAATCAATGAAGAATGATATAAAACAAAACATTACCGTATTTTACTGACTGTAAGAAGCACTTTTTTTTCTGCGAAAAATTGCCTCCAAAATCGGGTGCATCTTATACTCGAAATTAATATAAAAATATCCAGTGTTTGATTCAAAATTCCCGCCAATCTTAAAAAAATAGCCATATATTCGATGCTGCGGGAAACCTATCTCTATCTGGCAACATTGGATTCAACTGGCAGAGACAATGCACTGATGCGACGAACATGCATTTCGGGGATTTACAAGCTGGCTAACGGTCTCCCTCCTGCCCTCTCATCACAAATCAAGAATACTGTCTAGCCAATGATGCGTCATTGCAGTCTACGATGCCATTGAACTTGAACAAATGGATAATGGATGAAACCTAACATGAATTCACGCCCAAATGAGCTTTAAAACGACATATAATCAAACAAGTGTGTCAGTGGATAAAAAAAAGTAGTGATCTAGAGTGAGAGAACACATTATTGTTAAATCTTTCAAGACGTGTGGCGTAAGTAATGCTCTTGATGGCTGTGAAACCCATCTTGATCTAATATATGAAGAGGACAATGTTGACGGCGAAGAAGAAGAAAGTTCAGATGATGATTTTCAGGAATTTTAAAGATCAGAACAGTTTTATAAACTAAGATTTTTTAGTCTGGCTTTGCAATATAATAATAAAAATGGTAAAAATATTATTTCTTTAAAAAAATTACTTAAAAGTTAAGGTGCATCTTATAGTTCGTAGCGTCTTATAGTCCATGAAATATGGTACGTATATAATGTATTAATACCAAACTGAAGAAAATAATTAAATAAGTTAAGAAAATAATAATAATATAAACCAAAATAGGTTACGGTCTAATATTTTTAAAATAGTTAAATAATTAATTTATTAGTTTTCTTAAATCTATCTCTATTTAGTTTGCTTAGCTCTGGATTGTATTTAATTCATTAATTATTCAATTTGGGTCTTAGATATCTACTATGTTTTGATCCAGCAGTTTAGCAAAGGAATATTATTTTTCCTGGTGCTATAAGAACCTGGATTATTCTCTTTAAATTTGTTTTTATTTTTCATGGGAATAAGTAAGCAGTATGATAATATTGCTAAAATATTGTGAAATACAATTTTTTTCTCAACTGATTTTTGCTAATATCTTTAAAGTAAATAGGGTTACAATATGAAATTTCATATTTCTACTCACTCTCTTAATAACAGTCAGAGAACAGTTCTTCCTGGAAGACCTCAGAATGCACTACTAACTGCCATCCACTAAAGCATACGAACAACTGATGCAAGAGAGAAGACAGAAGCAGGATGCCATTCCGAAGAATTGTATGGTACGCCTGCAATGATAGATAGGAGCTGGTCTGGACCAAACAAGGAACTAAGGCACCAGATAAACCGATATGCAGTTCACGGTTTCCATCACAAAGTGTGTGTGAATATCACTTACCAATCAAATCAAAGACAGTTGAAGATGTAAAATGTGCGGATTAAAGTGTACAAGAAGATATCATCTGGAATTGTGTTCCAAAGTGCAATATGCCAATTAATTAATTTTGCACGATTGTGTGCAATTATATTATTAATAAATGGGAAGCCTACATGCCAGTTTTGAATTACAAATTACTTGTAGGAAAAGAAGAAGGAAAACACTCAATAGATGGACCAAGAAGGATGTGGAAGAATAGCCTGAAACATAATTTGTGGAAGGCAAATTATACAGGGAATAATTGAAAAACAATAAGGATGTATGGAGAGCATATGTTCACATGACCATGAACCTCTGGGTTGTATAGTACCAATAATTTTGTTAGTTATATGAATATATTAACATTTAAACAAATTTTACCATACAATAATATATTATTAATTAAATAAAAATAAATCATAGTTTTATTTGATTTTCATATTTATTATATAATTCAGTGACAGCTATTTCGGTACACTGTACCTTCTTCAGGCATGTTAACAAATTGAATTGTGTTCCAACTGATCTAAGCAACAATACAACAATATTTATTTAAATTTTTTAATTTAACAAAGGGGATTTATTCAAATCAAGTTGAGAATGTAACTGTTTGTTACTACTTTTCAATTTATTTATTTCTACAGCCTCCAAAAGATCTAACTTCTTACCTTTATCACAAACATGTAAAATTTCAAAATTTGGATCAAAACAATGATTAAATTGGTATAGGTGGTTAGCATATTTTGAATATTCTAAATTTCTGTTATATGCTCTCATGTGTTCCTTTATCCGAGAGATAAAAGGTCTACCAGTTTGTCCTATATAGACACTGTCACATGTGCCACACTTCAATTTATATACACCTGATAATTTTTCTTTTTTATTTTGGTTTTATTGTTTTTTATTATATTTTGTAAAGTTTTATTAGTTTTAAATGCCACATTAATGTTCAACTTTTTAAAGTGTTTAGATATTTTATTTGAAAGTGGGCCTATGTATGACATTACGACATATTTCTTTATGTTTTCTTTAATATATTATTTATTAAATTAATACATTTGAGTCTTACAAATTAACTAGCAAAAGCTATTCACTCTAACGTTATCTGGTCTATCTACCTTAATCTTAGTAGTTTCTTCCTGCTGATTTATTCATATTTAAAATGTTCTTCTTAGTTTTATGCTTTGGAGGTTTCTTTTTTATTATTCTTTTTTCAGAGGTCTTTTATATTCTTTAAATAGCGGGCCGAGTTCATTATTTTATAATATTCCTAAAATTTTACCTTTTAGTTTGGTAGCGATATATGTTAAGGATTTCATATAAGGATAGGTCAACTATGGACATTTATGGGTTTATTAGACTATATTGGAATGTACAGGGTGAACAGTTGGTTAAGTTAAATCTCTAAAATATACTAATCCTATGGGGTAAAATGTATCCTACATCAGTAAAGATTTTAAATATAATTTGAGACAATACGTTTCAAATATTTTATTTAACCATTAATCAGTAAATGAACCTGATGGTATGTACACATTACAATTTTAAAGTTACCCACTCAAAATAATTCAGAAATAAGTTTCCTTTAAAGAAAGAGAGAACTAACCATTTTTAAATTTAAACCTTTATGCATCGTTATTTTCAAAGTCTTATAATCAAACATCAGAATTTGTATATTTATATAAAGCGCATTTTAACTAAAACACATTAAATCTAGCTTCGTAATTTAAAATGAACAGATGGGATTTGCACTCCCAATTAATGGTTTATACTTTCAAATATTTTGGAAATTATTTAATTATAAATAACTTTATATTTAAATTAATATTGGGAAGTAAACATTATGAGGTTATATCATTAATAGTGAGTGGAGAACATATTTTAATTGACTCACCTCATATATTTTCAAACTTCTTTGATACTGACGGTTTCAGACATGATACGGTTTCATGGCTTCCATGACTGAAGAAGGACATGATATTGTCTGAAACCGTCAGTATCAAAGAAGTTTGAAAATGTATGAGGTGAGTCGATTCAAATATGTTCTCCACTCACTATTAATAATATAACTTTGCTTACCTATGGTCGTTTCTTTCTCTCTCTCTCTCTCTCATCTTCACCCTCACAACTGCAAGCCATGTTTTTCAAGACTCCCTCTGATTTCTTACTCTTGCTATTTATCTAAAATAGAATAACTTTCTCCTGGCACTTGCTATTTCTAACTTGAATAAACATGTTTTGAATGCACAGTCAGCTAAGGGATGTTATTCACCAAATATATTTATTAATTTATCAAATAACTAGTTCAACTTTTTATCCCTATTCTCTACCAAGGTGTATATTTTGCAATTTATTACTTTTAAATTAAATATTAAGGTGTGTTTATCACACTTAATAACCCCAGTAATGTCATTTGCTTAACATGTCTGAACCATTGTAACATCTTTTGTTCGATATATTCCTGTAATAATCTAATACCAAACCGTTCTCTGATTTCTGTATGTTGACGAACCAGAATAAATTAGAAGATGGAATTAATAATACAGGAAAAAAGGTTGCTTTAGCAAATTATTTGCAACAGTGCATATGTCCTCAATAAAAATGACAAACAAACTTCAATAATTAACTCAGTTACTCACTGGCATTATTGAACCCAAAGATTAATGACCCCAAGGTCATAAACTCTTCATATATTCCTATTCTGAGCAAATGTTTTCTAATATTTCCCTCTATAATTAATCACCCTCAAATTATGGGTGCTTTCCCTCTGGTTTTCCTATACCAAGTTTCCATGCTGTTCTTTCATTCTCCATTCGTGCCACATTGGTGTTGATCCGAAGCATTTCTACTTACGCATGTGTTGAATAATGACAGACATTTACATGTGCATCTAGGTTATCTGCTGTTTGTGGAATTTTTTAAGCTACAGATTAAATTGCACATCAATGCTCAAAAACCACCATTTTTTGATGATAATTATAAACAGTGCTAAAATGTGTTTTGACAATTCTGAAAATATCCTTAGAGGACGTACTGAATATTCCTCATTCCATATCTCAAAAAGAAAGTGTTACTAGATCCTGAGCATAGAATAATGAGTATTACATATAATTTATACTGAAACCTGTAAATCACTCCTTAAATTACTTAATCCATTATTATGAATATAATATTGAAGTGTTTCTGTCCATTTTCCAGAGCATCCAGAAGGCCCGAATCCGCAGAATGTGCCTCTTATAATTGGTAAGTTCAATTTGTTAAATATAAATATAAATTAAGCTTACAGAAGGCTGTAAAGAAGGTTATTTCGAACATTCAGTGTAGTCGGTTGGCATGCGACTGTCTCACTCACTGTGACTACATATGCTACAAATGGTGGGAAGGCAGTCAGAAACAGAGTAGCAATGCAAGTTCCACATAATCTTTCGAGTCTTGGCAAAGTCCTCTCTCTGTCTTGTTGATTGTTGAAAGTCGAGTACCCTGCATGTTTGATAGGCCTTCATTGCAGCTCTCTCTCTCTCTCTCTTTTCAAATTGAATAGACCCCAGAACAAGGTTGTAACCCTCATTTATCAAATGCCAAAGGAATGAAGCTGTCTTAGCAAAATTTAATTGGCCTTTCTGATCCAAGTAACACTTTAGTTGCCAACTAGATCATTCATTCAGGCAATGCACTGGCTACATGTCACCTGCTGACATCTGTATGAAAATAAGCATAACTAAATTAGCTTTGTCAAGAATCTCCAGCTTGGGGGTACCTGTGTCCTCATGTCGGACATGTAAGTTAGACCAATATATAATGCTTACATATATAATGTTGCAATTTTTGTTTTCAAAACCAAACTCTATACATAAGAGTCAATTAAAAAAGTAAGCTTGAGTTCATCAATCAGCAAAATTGGACCATAAGGAGTATGCTTTCATTTGAATTGAAAATTTAAAAATTGTCTGGCAGGAACAATTTTTTACTTTTTAACAATTAAATTTGGCATTTACCATTGAAATAAAATGAAGATATTATAAAAAAAATCAGCAAAATGCAACAATTAAAAGTGGAGATTTACCTTAAAGCATAATTTAAAAATCGCTCTAGTGCCTGCCTTTTTAGTTTGTTTTAATTAACAAATGATATATATATATATATAATATCTGTAAACTAGTGAAATTGGACCATATATTTGACTTGCTGAGGATTTTGCTTAGTTTATACAGTTTCTGCATGACAAACAATTATTTCATAACTCTGATGTTTATGGGTAAAACAAGTTTGTTAATAGTGACACATGTATTTTTTCAGAACATCTGGAGTATGCATTGTTTATTGAAGAATTAAATGCTCAAGAAAATGGTAAGTCGTAAAATCAAGATTTTCATTCCGTTCTGTAGCAAAGCAGTTTAAGGCATTATACTTGAAGCAGATGTATGCAATATGAGTTGATTCTAGTCTCCATAGAAAGAAATGTTTTTCATGGAGTTTCGACCATTATGGCACTGATGCCCAGTCAGCATCATGGGGAATTTGTGTAGCTACAATATGTAGCTAGGGAGGCATGCTGAATCATAGATATTTACAACACAACTAAATCAACATTGATAAAATTCCAAATCTTGACACTCAATCCCATCAGCACATTGTCCTTTATATCCCTCCTCATCACACTGTATATTATTCATTATCTTTTATGGTCTCACTTACCAAAACATGGAATTCCCTTCTGACCTATGACAGAGATAGTCAAACTATAACATCCTTCAAAAACAAATTAAAAAATTATTTAATAACAAACTAACTTATACACCTCACTGATAGTATTCTTTTAACAATTAATACATTTGATTATCCATGAAAATAATATTAAGATTAACAAAAGTTTTGTTTTGTTTTGTTTTAAATATTGTACAAACGTAAAATTAGTTTTCTATATCTCATTATTTTTCTTTGTTTTTTATAAACATTAGACAGGGACAATTTAATATGTCTTGCTTGTATACACTTTATTATTAGTTTTAGTCTTAATTTTAACTAACATTAACTGGTTGCACTATAGATCGTAATATAATAGATATTATCTTTTTGATCAAATTTTTATTTAGTATTTAATATTAGAGTTCATTGTGATTGTTATATTCTGATGTAATATATGTTTGTCCTGGTGAGTGGAAGAGAAGGCCACATGGCCTTAACTCCACAAGGCTAAATAAATAAATTTAAATAAATAAATCTAAAATCTAGTTATAAAATTAAAATTATAATATAAAATTATAAAATTGTTACCTAACAGGTCTGTCTCCTCAACTTTGTAAACTAATAATTCTCCGTAGGCATTTCAAGTCTCATTATCAGCAGAAGGAGCAAGAGATAGGACTTTATCCGACAGTAATGCTTTCAGATAAAGTCCTATCTCCTGCTCATGCTGATGCAGACCCATCATCAGCAGGAGAATTAAGGCATTGACATGGGAAAGGTAGTAAGTCATAAAAAGCAAATTTTTACAGGGGAAGAAAAAAAAACAATTTTCCCACCATTAACTTTAACAGAATTTTGACACTACTAAACAAGAAATGTTATTAGCAAAATACATACAAAATATCCATATTAGGTTTACAAATAATATATTTAAATTTAAGAGCGTCAGAATTGTTTTTTGCTTCCTGTATAAAATTTGCTTTATATGACTTATTACCTTCCCTATGTCAACACCTCAATTAATACTTTACAAAGTTGAGGAGTCAGATCTATTTTATTTTATAATCTTACAATTTTAACTTTAATTTTAATCCAAAAACTACAGAAAAGAATTCAATTGCAATGGATATCTGCACATTGTGGAATTGCTGGAAATGACACTGCTGATTTTCTTGCCAAAAAAGGCTCCAATTTAATTCAGAATACTACTAAAAGCTTACCTTTCACATCCATAAAAAGAATAATTAAAACATATAAAATCAAACAAAACCAAGACAGGCTCCAATTTAATTCAGAATACTACTAAAAGCTTACCTTTCACATCCATAAAAAGAATAATTAAAAACAAATATAAAATCAAACAAAACCAAGACCTATGTAATAAAGCCAAAGACAAAAAATGGAATATTTTAGTAAAGAAGCCAGATATTCCAGAAATTCCACGTAAAACTACAGTAGCAACATTTAGACTGCTTACAGAACATGACTATTTGGCCAAACATTTATATAAAATAGGATCTACACGAATCCAAATTGTCCTCTATGCAATAAAGACGAAGAAATGAATGAAGATCACCTACAAACCTGTGAAGTATTACCTGTTGGATCCACCATAGAGAAATATTGGAGAGAAAGAACGCTAATGGCTTCGGTGCCAAGGCCGAGCATTTGAAAACAACAACAACAACTTTAATTTTAAAACACAACTAAAGATAAAAATTAATATCTCAACCGTGAGATCTGAACCTAAGATCTGCAGCTTTACATACTGATACACTGATAAAAAAAATTAAATAACTAAACCATCTAAATCTCATCATAATGAATTCTTAGAAGAACCAATCCATTTTAATGAGAACAAAAATTTATTACTATAGGTATTCCTGAGGGTCATGGGTTCAAAACCGGCCAAGATCGATGAATATTTTAGGATGAAAACATCCAAGGGACAAGTTCTCTGGAGGAAATTAAGTGTTGGGTCCCATGTCTGAAGATTTTCAGGTTCATAAAAGAAACTTAAGTTTAAATCAGAGCTTCTGAGCAAAATTTAATCAGCCTTGCCATCAAAGTAATATTGTAGACATCTAAGAATTACATTAATGTTTTTATTACCTCACCTCATATCCTTTTTCTTCTATACTGCAGTTCCGGAGCTTATCTCCATCGTCAGTAGCCTCTGGTCGACTGGTGTTATGTCGTTTCTTGGCGGTTTTCTTCTTACTTCTATCGGTGGACTGATGAACCTCTGGATCAGGTCAAAATTTGCGGGAGTTTCAAAATTCATGAGTTTATCTTTCTTGTTTTTTTGGACAAAGAAGTGAGGATATTAGGAAGGACTTGAATATTTTTAATTTAACAAATAGAATTGACAACATGAGAAACAGCTGGTATGAACATGTCAAGAGAATGCCTACAGATAGAATCCCTCAGCTGTTACTAAAGTACAAACCAATAGGACATAGAAATGTTGGACGCCCATTTACTAGATGGGAGGATTCATTAAATCCCACTTGATGTGAAAACAGGTCAAAAGGCCTAATTTCATGAAGCAGAAGAAGAAGATGTCTTGTAGACTGCAATGGGCAGGACATATGGCATGAATGGGAAATGAAAGAGGGAAAACTATTTGTAGGAAAGCGACAAAAAGTAGGTAGTCCAAGAATGATATGGGAGAATAATATTAACCAGGATTTGAGGGAGGTAAATTATACAGGGGATGATTGGAAAAACTTCTCAGGATAGGGATATATGGATAGCTTATGTCCATGCAGTCACGAACCTGTGGTACCATAGTGCCAATGAGTTGTTACAGGTGTCTGTTAACATTCTAGTGGCAGTAATTTTTTTCGGAATCAAGTTCATCATATAGCTGTCAATTAAAAATATTAAGATCGTGTTCGATAACCAGTGAAATCAGACCATTACTAGTAAGAGTTCACCAGAATCAAATATTTAAATACTGCTCCAATGGTCACAATTCTTTTATATATTGCAACGAAACTCAGTGTATGCTATTGGAATAAAACGAGGAAGTAGTTTCAATTAAATCAGTGAAACCTCACAATTGGAAGTGGAAGCTTACCTGAAACCCGAATTTGAATAATTGCTCTAGCAGTTTCCAGGTTTGTTTTGTCGCATCTGAATGCTATCCAATTTTATTAAATAAGAAATATTTTTCGTAAGCCAGCAAAAATGGACTATTGATTTGACTTGTAGATCAATTTGCTTAGTTTATACAGTTCCTATGTGATGGACTTTTATTATTTTCTTTCATGACTTTTGAAATGCCAAGGAACACATGGAAGAGAACAGATATTAATGAACTTGCCAAAAAGTCAAAACATGGAATGAAATAAAGAATTTGGCAAGAAATAGTGTTTGATGGAATACTTTGTGAATACCCTATGCTCGTATTAAGGAGATTGATTCTAAAAATTCCATATTTTTAAAGTGGATCATTTGCTGATGGGCACGCTGTTTCAAAGTTAAACCTTCAGCCTCTAACAGAAATGAATACTAGAGACTTACGTATGGGAGAAAGGCAGCTGTCACGCATGGCATACAACCCATATGCCGTACGACGATTCCTCGCAGTTCTTTAAATTTTGTCATGGTTGTTCATGCAGAATGGGGTCCGGTAGGATTTGAACTTGTAAACCACAAATTTTCATGAACTTTTTCCAATTAAAAATTAACATAAAATTATGGAATATTCACCTGAAAGGTCCGACTCCTCAACATAATTAATTATTTAACTGTAGCGCTTTCGGTACTTGTCCCGTCATCAGCAGGATTCAAAACTGGTTTATTTAACTGTAGCGCTTTCGGGACTTGTCCCATCATCGGCAGGATTCAAAACAGGTGAATAATTCCATAATTGTATGTTAATTTTGAATAATACCTCAACGGAACACATCATGAATCTTGTAAAAGTTGATTTTTCCAATTATTGAGAATAAGGATATGCATCATCTGTACGTCCGTTTGGAATAAACTCCCAGTGAATTACACATTCTAAAAATTTCATCAGTCACACAACATTACATTAAAAATGACATTACTTAAGAGACAACCAAATATATATATATATATATATACAGAGACTTAGATCTGCTGAAATGAGATATCTTCGGAGGACTGCAGGATACACACTATTAGATCACAAAAAAAATGAAGACATCTTAGAAGAATTACACATGGAATCTTTAGAAAACAAAATTTCTGATTATAAGTCAAGATGGATACAACATGTTCATCGAATGGAAGATCTCAGAATACCCAAACTAATGTTAAGATATCAACCTGCAGGAAGAAGAAGACCAGGACGTCCACTCAAAAGACTTCTGGATGGTGTTTCTCTTGAGGCCGAAACAGGTCAACAAATGGCCTAAATTCGTGAATGTACTATGATGATGATGATATATATACAGGGTGTTAATGAATAACACCAACAAACTTTCAGGTATTGTAGAGGTGTCTTAGATAAACAATTTGAGATATGCAACTTGTAGGGTCGAATGTTTGAACGCATTAGACAGTAAAAGGCGTTCTCTGCTGATAAAGTTTTATTCAAACACATTTTTCTTACTCAGAAATCTATTCACGCGGTAATAATTGTAAAGCTACCTGACAAGGTACCTTAAGATCGTAGCTCAAGATATAAACTTATGTGAAAATCCCGAAGGGAACCGATGGTAACCGATGTAGTTTGAAACTTATCCAAGATGTCGGACCTTGAAGACTTCGATCATGTTTTCGGTATATGCGGAGAAGAGGAATTTGATAGAGTCTACCAAAGAATTCAACTGGAAGAACAGGAGAATCGGCGTAATATTGCGCGTCGCAGACGTGTTTGTATACGGTATTATTTGCGGGATGCAAGCATAAATGCATTCCTCTATAGCAGACGAAAATAACGGAAATGGTTTTATCGCTGAGAATTCTGGGTAATTCGTTGCCAATATTACGAAAACGTCAACATTCATGCATGACCGGTTAAGGCAGCCGCTAATTCGATCTCAGCTCAGCAGTGATTGGAAGTAATTTGAGTAGAGAGTAATGTATTTGCATACGACCCATAGTCTAGATGTTCAAATTTGCATGTTATAACAATAAATGTGTTAGGAGCCAGTACACCACTGACAATATTTCGTTGACAAGCTGTTACATAGTGTAGCCTTCTTTTGTGGGTTTACTTCCTGAGACCATGTAGCAGATATGAAATATTGTTCGTTAGGAATATGATATTCAAGGTTCGAACCACAGATACACTGATCTTTTATTTTTATTTCTTTTAATATTCATTCTTTCTTTCTTATGTAAGATGTTTGGAAATTTAGTACAAAATACTGCAGAATTTCTTTTAGTATGATGCAGGAAAGTAATAAATGTACTAGTGTAAAAGAAGGAATACTGTACAGCACACTAGGTAACTACAGTAAGTATTCGTAAGTGAAAATCACATGGTTCAGACGGTCGAAATAACAAGGCTACTTATGCATTAGTGTTACCATTACTTCACATTAAAATAATACTGTATGAATGTAGCATCAAGTCTTACGATGTGAAACTTAGCACAAACATGAAGGAAAGGCATAACAAAAGTAATAAATAAATTAATAATTAAATTAAGGTCTACTATTGTTTGACTTGCCAGTGGACAAATAGTAAAGGAAATCAAATTCGCATTCATACTTTATTTTAAAGTAAACATGTTAACATTCAGGAATAATAATAAAAATAAACGTAAGCCAACTTCTTATATTATATTACAGTATACTTAGTAAAGGAGACATGATTTAAGCATACAGAAAAATAAAATCTCTTTATTCATGTTTGCTTCAAGAAAGAGGATCATAAGTACTGTTCAAAATGTTGCCCTTGATGGAGTAGGCACCAATTGCACATGCGCAGAAATGATACTCGCATTCCTTCAAAGATTCCTGGAGTATTTCTGATTTCATCACAGGCAGCCAAAATTCTCGCCAGTAACTCTTCATCTGAGCTGACTGGAGTCTGATGCACGAGGCTCTTAACATGTCCCCGTAGGAAGAAATCTGGAGGAGTGAGATCAGGTGAATGCGGAGGCCATGCTACAGGACCGCTGCGACCAATCCAACATCCAGAGAAGACAATATCTAGATGGTTCAAAGTGAGAAGGTGCTCCGTTGTGCCGGATCCACATCTGATGTCAGATATCAAGATTGGACTTCTTGGAGTACAGGAAGCACGTGTATCAAAAACTGTTAGCCACATGACCATTTAACCGTGGGGGCAGAAGATAGGGACCAATGATTGTAATTGGAAATTAACCAGCCCATATGTTAACGGTGAACCTGTGTTGATAACCTCTCTCTATAATGGTGAATGGCTATTCCTCTGGTTTAGTCCAACTCCTCCTATAAAATAAGCCTCGTCGGTGGAAAGCACTTTTGAAAAGAAATCAGGCTGCTCAACCAGCCGCTCTGAGACCCAGTTACAAACTGCATGTGAGGTCCGAAGTCTAACGGTGTCAAGAACCGTACCTTCAAATAGTGGAAGGGGTGGAATTCTTCCTGCAAGACCTGCCACACGTTTACGTGGTTTGTACTCATGGCACGTGCAATTGCTCATGTACTGATAGAAGGATTCTCTCGAATCCTGTAGAGCACCTCTTCCTCCAAATCCAGGTTACGACAAGTTTGTCTTGCGCCAGAATCCGGTATACACCACCAGGGTTCCTTTTTCCCATAGATGCCGGTAGATGGTTTGGAAAGTTGAATGATGAGGATGTTGCTGCCAGGATATCTTTCTCTGTACATTTGTGCAGCTGCATGCGCATTCCCTCTAGCCTCACCAAAAACATAATGCATATCTGCTAATTCATTGACTGCATAAACATTAGCCATAATGTTCATGTTAATGTTGCTCCTACAAGTGTCAAAGCAGTAGTGAAACAGACTGGTATCAGTCGTTAGTATCACGGGCAAGCGCATGAGTAGTTGGTATAAATGTACAGTATTTAAAAAAAAATACCTTGCTTTTTATGTAAACAAATCACGCAACTAGTTTAATTAAAAACAAATACTAATGCTTAAACAGTATATCAGAAAGTCAATTAAGTAACTACAAAAGCAATATCCTTCTCTGAATAAAAAAAAAAAAGGAAATAAAAATGCAAAAACCAAAATGAGAGATTTGAACCCGGCATTACAACATTCAATGAAAAACATGCTACCCACTGAGCTATTATTGCGAATGATGTGTGAACTATCAGACATCTAATACATACAATTGCATGACAGGGCACGAAATACAGACTGTCAGTGACGCACTGGCTCTTGTTGAAAGACGAAATGTCCATTACTTCATGGCCCAAAATTTTGAAAATGCTGCTATATTTGCAATTAAAACTAGGGTTATCCTACTGTTGGAGCAGAACTGAAGTATTCCCAAGACAAACCATATTCATAGTTTGCTTCATTGTTGATTAATGAGTATGAACGTCCAGTTTAAAAAAAGTCATATAACTTCAAAATTTAGCTTCACACACCCTAAATTCCTTATCTCAAATTGTTTGTCTGACTCTTCTCTACAATACCTGAAAGTTTGTCAGTGTTATTTATTAACACCCTGTATATATATATATATATATATATATATGATTGCAGTGAAAGACCTGCCCTCAGGCAGAATTACTACTGATATATATATATATATAAATAAATTTTGACCATAGTCATTTTCGGTGTTACTAGATATGATTGATGAATATCTGTACAGATTTTTAAAAAAATCCTTGAGAACACGGAATTCGCTAAAAATATTTACCAAGAGAGCATGGAATGTGCTAAAAATATTTACCAAGATACTGTTTTATTTATATGTAATTAAGACTACTGTACATCATCTAAAGTGAAAGAAATAATAATTATGTTTTGACATGTTGGGACATTCAATTGCTTTCAAGCCTGATAAAAGGAAAAGCCAGAGAAATAAACTCAGGAGTCAGACAAGGTTGTGGCCTCTCCCCTCTACTTTTTAACATACTCGTATATATGAATGCCATTGTAAAAGACTTTAGAGAAACAAAACACGGAAGTATCACTATCAATAGAAATTTAAAATTAGATATAATAATGTTTGCAGATGATTTTGTTTTACTAGCAACATCTGAAGATGATTTACAATGGTTAGTACATAATTTAAATTTGATAGCCCAGAAATATTCCATGGAAATATATACCAATAAAACTAAAATAATGGCCTTTTGTGGAAAATCCCCAATACCAAGCAAAATTTGTTTAAATAACAAAATTTTAGAGAGAGTTAATGAGTTTACTTATTTGGGATATAAACTCTCTTTTGTTGAAAATTTGGATTTATCAGAGAAAATTGTGAAATACAACAAATCAATGGGAATCATTAATAGAGTTTTAAAACCTTCATTAGTGCAAAAATCAATTCGTACTCGTCTTTATCAAATAATGGCTCGACCAGTCCTATGTTATGGGAGTGAAGTGTGGACTATAAGGGCGAGAGATGAAAGCAGACTAACAGCTTGTGAGATGAGATTTATGCGCCGAACAGCTGGCTACACCAAATGGGATCGAAAGAAAAATGTAGAAATCCTTCAAGAACTTAATGTGTCACCAATACTGGACTACATCTCCATATATCAGCTAAACTGGAAGGAACATGTCTCAAGAATGGCTAGATCCAGGATCCCCAAGGCAATAATGAACTACTGTCCAAATGGGAAACGCTCACTTAGTCGACCCATGAAAAGATGGCATGAAAACTGCTTTCTCAGGCCGTAACAGTTCTTCTAGGACTAATACCTGGCAGGATGATGATGATGTTTTGAAAAGAAAAATGCCCAGTAATGGAAAATGTTACATTTAAAATATCACATCAAAATAATTAATGTATTTAATCAAGTTGGAAGATTGGCATTAATTTTATTATTTTTCATTTTTTTGGTAGATAGTTATGATTTTATAATATTTAATATATTTCAGTAGATATTCCCTATACAAAATACATAGATATATGAATATTTTCGAGAAAATATTACAATTTCATGTTGCTTTAATAATATCTTCTTCTTCTTCTGCCTTGCAAGTATTAGGCCAAGGCCTGTTACGATCCTATAGAAAATTTTCCTTCCAGCATTTCTGGGAAATTCTCGTATAAGACTTCAAAGCATAATAATAGTCCCTTCAATTGGTTGCTGGCCAAAGGAAGGCAAGACCAGTGATGGGGCTGCCATCTAATAGCCTCTGGTCAGGCTTTTCTGGAGAAGAAAAGAAAATAAAGGAAAGAAGAAATGGAAGAAAGGAAAGACTCCCTAGTCCTCGGATGCCCTAATACCGTCGGGGTCATAAAAACAAGAGTTAATCAAGAGAGGTAGTTAAAAGAGTGCAAAACACAAGTGGAAGAAATGTTTTGCTCAGCTTGGGCACCTTGTGGTCGCCATCCACATATCCCCTAGATGAGGACCCCTGAGGGTGCTTTAATAAACGAATTAATATAGGCTAATGTCAATTTCTTAATGTGTGTCTAGTATTTATTTTTAATAAATGTACTTTTTTATGAACACAATTTAACATAAAGATAAATATGTGGATAGTGAGATGTTGGAGGCAGAGACTGTAGGCGTGGCAACAGTGTGCACAGTTTTTGTTGGTATCAGCTCATTGACAAGGAAATATGCCGCTGACTATTTTGGAATTTTGGTATTATTTTCTTGACTCAGAATTCATCTAATTTGATGTTTCAGTAATAACTCTGGTTGTTTTTTATTTTCCAGCTCAGCAGCAAGCTAATGATGAACAACAACTGAATCTTGTTTTGAACATTGCTCAGGCTGGCCTTTGGCCAGGGAATTGACAAGGTAATCTTTTTGCCCTTAAAAGCCCTGATTTTACTTTTAGGCACTGATGTAAACATAACTATAGTTCAGTTCTGGTTTCTTTAGCCACATTAGGGGGTCTATGATGTAAGGTGCGGTAAGAGGGGAGGGCAAGTTGCAGGTACTGCCAGCAACTACCCTCAGTTTTGAAAACATAATAGTTACTACATACTGAATTTTCGTATCTACTAGTTCTGTGTTAATGAATAGTTTTGATGTCTAATAAGTTTGAAGAGTTCATTATAAAATAGCATTGTTTCTGTAACAATTAATTTTATTATGATGATGATTATTAATAAGAAAATGTTTTTTGCATGGCTACTAGTTTCCTCCCCCACTTGGCAATGTTGCATCCTGCCATGCACCTTTAGTTTTAGACAGCTACAGTTACCAGAACTGGACAGTATCACTCAATTTCTGAAGTTCAAACATGTTTTTCTTAGATAATCTTCCTTTACTTGTATAATGAGCATATCATCGGAGAAAAGCAAAGTGTTAATTCTTAAATAATTGCTTATTTAATACCTGAATGAATTTTCTTATTAAATCATCTTGCTTTCTATGTAAGTTTTAAAAAATGTTTGGGGATTCTAGCTCACCATACCAACAGCATAAATTAAAAAAAAAGAAAAAACTGAAAAACACACACACATATATATATATAAATTAATATTTGTTTGTTTGTACTTTATGCGCGGCCATACCGTTGATCCGATTGTGATGGGGTTTTTTGCAAAATGTTCAGGAGATTCCCGAGAAAAACATAGGCTATAAGAGAGTTGTGACACTCAACTCCTACACCCTTAAAAATCGTCTTTTGTAGTGGAAAACGTGAAAAAAGTAGCCATTTGGACTCTAAATGCTGCTTAAACCATAAGAAATACATAAACTTAATGTACACAGAATTGAATATCTCAAAAAGCTCTAGAAAAAAGTCTGCAACAGCATATGTTTATCTCTTACGGATAACTCACAATAACCATTTTTGTCTTTCATTGATACCAAGAGAATAATGCCCATTCAGGTGAACCTTTCATCTTTATTATTGGTACCAAGAGTCCCGCGCCGTAGCCGAGTGGTTAAGGCAAGAAGTCTTGGCGCAGAACTACAGGACTTAGGCTGGTTCGAGTCTCCATGGGGGAAAAATTTTTTCTCATGGAATTTCGGCCAGTATGGGACCGGTGCACAGTGGGCCAGAAATGAAATCTAGCTGGAAAAGTACTATTTTCACTCACCCTCATCAATTTATCTTTTTTTTTTTCACTCTAATATAATTGTTATATGACGGTTCTTAACTTATCTGCAAAGGAGGGTACAATTCTAATGTGAAAAAAGTAGCTCTTTGGACGCTTAAATGGCTTACGCTGCCTAAACCATAAGAAATACACAAAATTAATGTACACAGAATTGAATATCTCAAAAAGCTCTACAAAAAAGTCCGCGACAGCATATGTTTATCTCTTACGGATAACTCACAATAACCATTTTTGTCTTTCATTGATACCAAGAGTCCCGCGCCGTAGCAGAGTGGTTAAGGCAAGAAGTCTTGGCGCAGAACTACGGGACTTAAGCTGGTTCGAGTCTCCATGGGGGGAGAAATTTCTCATGGAATTTCGGCCAGTATGGGACCGGTGCACACTGGGCCATAAATGAAATCTAGCTGGAAAAAACTATTTTCACTCACCCTCATCAATTTATCTTTATTTTTTTACTCTAATATAATTGTTATTAAATGACGGTTCTTAACTTATCTGCAAAGGAGGGTACAATTCTAATGTTTATGAAGACAATATAAACATCGGAAGTTGCCGATGGTTAAGAACTCATCTGGTCTATATCCCAGTTGTGTTATTAGCGTTGTGTGTTCAAGTTCAGTGAGCTATTCTTCTTATTCTATATGGATACTTCACCTCAAGGTTTGTAATTTTATTGATATATTTAATGTTTTTCTATATAACCACCAGATATTATGTTAAATGCATGTGGAATCATACCTTCCATGCACTAAAAAAATTACACAATCATCTTATTTTAAATTGAGCTACAAAGAAAACAGTTCTGAACAGTAGTACAAATTTTAGTTATAATATAGAGTGATTTATGGACTTTAATTCCCGCACAATAACATGTGTGCAAATTATTGCGTTTTTTAAATTAGCTTTCTCATTACAGGAGGTAGCCAGCAACTGAGGCCTACCGTTGCGCGCAGAGAATAATTGTTTGATTTAATATGGGAAAAAATGTTAGATAGAGGCAATAAGTTATCATTTAGTAAACAAATTAGGGGTAGAGGGATGTTAGCAGAATGTTTTAAATGATATTAAAAATCAATATATTTTTGAAAAGCGATTTTCTCAAACGTACGAAGTTGTGCGCGAGAAAAAAATTCTAATGAAATATTCTGATTGGCTAGGAGTGGATGTTAACTTTCCCGTTATGAAGAATTAATTTAGAACACTGACAGTCGTTGGAAAATTCTGTTCCATCTGCTTATGGAATTGGAAGACCCAAAATAACTTTCGAAGAGGCTGGAATAAAAGAAATGTTCACTTAAGCAGGAATTCTCTCGCGATGAACTTGCTCTTGCAACAGAAATATCACTTTGGTCATATGGTAAACGGGATACTGCTGATGTTTTAAAGACATTACTCAAAAAACCACAAAAATAGCTTCAAAATAATAATAAACATTACAAATCACCCCGCTCAACTCCCCTATCTTCTATGTCGGACGAAGCATTGTCTTTTTTGACAATAAAATATCAATATGTCGATATATTAACATGAGACTAGGTGTCAAAAAGAGAGGTTGTGATATTTTATCCACCCTATAATGCTTCTAGGGAAGCAAATTTGTTATGCTACCTTTCCCAAGACAGACATTTCAGCAGAAATAAGACTTTTTTTGTTTTTATTCCAGCCTCTTCGAAAGATATTTTGGGTCTTACAATTCCATAAGCAGATGGAACAGGATTTTCCAACGACTATCAGTGTTCTAAATTCTTAATAACGGGAAAGTTTACATTTACTTTTAGCCAATCAGAATATTTCAGTAGAAATCTAACTTTTTTTCTCTCGCACAACTTCCTATGTTTTAGAAAATCGCTTTTAAAAAAATTTTTTTAATTTTTTTAAAACATTCTCCGAACATCCCCTAACTATAATTTATTAATAGAGGATCACTTATTGCCTCTATCGATCACTTTTCTTCATATATTAAATCAAACAATTTTCTGCGCGCGAAGATAGGCCTCAGCTGCCGGCCGCCTCCTCTAATAAAAAAGCTAATTACAAAAAACGCAATAATTTGCACACATGTTATTGTGCGGGAATTGAAGTCCATAAATCACTCTATATTCTAACTAAAATTTGTACTACTGTTCAGAACTGTTTTTTTCGTAGCTCAATTTAAAGTAAAACGATTGTGTAAATTTTTTAGTGTTTCGAAGGTATGATTCCACATGTATTTAACACAATATCTGGTTGTATAGAAACATGTTAAATATATCAATGAAAAGTACAAACCTTGAGGTAAAGTATCCATATAGAATAAGAAGAATAACTCACTGAACTTTAATGCAAAACGTATTTATTTCTACAGCTCGGTACACAACTGGGATGCGGACCAGATGAGTTCTTAACTATCGGCAACTTCCGATGTTTATATTGTCTACATAAATTTTAGAATTCTACCCTCCTTTGCAGATAAGTGAAGAACAGTCATCTGGCAATAATTTTAGAGTGAAGAAAGATGAATTGGCGAGAGTTAGTAAAATACTTTTTTCCAGCTAGATTTCGTATCTGGCCCACTGTGCGGTGCCCACCCAGCATCGTGAGGCATTTGGGTAGCTACAATAAGTAGCGACTCCAGGTTGAGAATACCAGCTATAACGGCTGGAGGATCCGACATGCTGACCACATGTCACCCTACACTGGCTAGATGATCGTCTACCTCTGTGATTAACACATGTGGATGTGAGGCCAACAGCCGGCTGGTCAGCCAAAAGCCTTCTAGGCCTGTCGCGCTTTGAGTTTTTTTTTATACCAAGAAGATCGGGATAAGTAGATTCCCGGGCAAGCGTACTCTGCCATACCGTTCATCCGATTGAGATGGGGCTTTTTGAAAAATGTTCAGGAGATTCCGGGAATGAACATAGGCTATAAGAGAGTTGTAATACTCAACCACTTCACCCCTAAAAATCACCCTTTGTAGTGAAAAAGTGAAATAAAGTCCCTATTTTGACGCATAAATGGCTTACGCTGCCTAAACCATAACAAATACACAAATTGATGTACACAGAATTAAACATCTAATAAAACTACAAAAAAGTAGAGTATAACAGTGCACAGCTGGTGGTAAAAACTCTAACATTTATTTAGGAGTAGCAGCGCATGCCGGGTATTAGCTAGTATATATATATAATATGTTGATTTTTCCCAAAAAGAATCATAGAAATGCCTTAAAATGAAGTGAGAAGTTGAGCTCAAGATAACTATAATTACCATATATACATGTATAATGTAAAATTCATATTATTCATTGCTCAAACAAAGTAGCCAACTTATCACAAAAACATGCAAATAAAATAAAATGTGAAACTAAAAATCAACTTATGAATCACACAAAAAAATTACATTTTATGAAACATGCTAAAATGATTTGCACCGATCATATTGACTCAGTCGCAAAGAATGTTTGTAGAATTTAATATCTAAAAATTAACCTAATGTAATTAAAGTACTCTAACCTGTAAAATTTATAAACATAGAGGGTAAAATATTGACATAAATGCAGCAAAATACAGATGTAAATCTTTCTTGAAACAACTTGTTATTGACGGACCTGTTGAAACCAGAGGTATTAGATCGGCCATGACAAGAAATAGTTCCACTTTTTTTTTATATATTTATGAGTAAAATAAGTTAAAGATAATTAAATTCCGTGGCTAAATACATTTAATGTAGTCTATCGTTTTATGAATACTTGTTGCATTAAAAAAGTGTTTTAAGTTAAGGTAGAATATTTTTATCACTCACCTCATATTGTTCTTCTTATTTGATTATAAACTAGTTTCGGAACATAGTTTCTGCTCCATCCTCAGTATCGTCACGACCGTTGTTCTGTCGTCTTGAAGAGCTGTCCTTCTCTCCTTCCATTGGCTGACTGAAAAACCTCGAAACCAGGTCATTCTCACCGGGAATTTCAAAGTTCATTAATTTCTTCTTTTCGCTCTTTTGAATGTAGATCTTTTCCCAAACAGTAAGTTCTTTAGGTTTTTCTATTTGTTTTAATAATTTAGCTTCTTTCTCGATAAGATGTTTTTCAGACCATGCATGGGCAGCCACTGCAGATTTTTCTACTTCCCCTTTCTTGACATTCCTGAGATGTTCTTTCACTCTAGTTTTCAAATTTCTTTTAGTTTTTCCTATGTAGAATTTCTCACATTCTTCACATTTAATTTGATAAATCCCTGATTTGTTTTCTTCTTTAATTTTCTCATTCTTATTAGGTCTAATCAGTCTACTGATGCTGTAGTCATTTTTGGGTGCTAACCTTATGTTGAAATCTTTAAAAAATTTTTGAAACTTGTGGTGTTTTAATGGATGAAATGTGAATTTTCTAAATTTTACATTATCTTCTTTAACTTTTAGAAGAGTGCTTTGATTAATAAATTTTTGTCTTTTGAACTTGTTTATTTTTTGAGTATCATTTTTATTGCAAAACCATTTTTCGTGGCTACGTTGATTATGTGTTCTTTTTCTTTTTCATAATTTTCTTTATTCATTGGTATGTTCACTAATCTATGTGTCAAACTATTGAAAACTGCTTCTTTGTGAGCTATGTGATTGAAACCTAAAGCTTTTATGTAGTTATCTATATGTCTTCTTTCTGTAAATTCCAAATTCTATCTTATTTTCTTCATTCCTTTTTAACTTGAGATCTAAAAATGGTATTTCTCCATTGATTTCCTTTTCCATAGTGAACTTTATAATTTGACTTTGAATGTTCAATAATTTTAATGCATCATCTATCTGTTTATGATTAACTATTGCAATTATGTCATCCACATATCTGTACCAGAACTTGAAAATTAAACTATGTCCATTAATTATCTTGTGTTCAAAATTCCCCATGAATAGATTAGCTAAGAATGGAGATAAAGGGTTTCCCATCGAAAGTCCTGAATTTTGTTTATAAAATCTTCCATTGTAGGTGAAAAACATATTATCAATACATAATTTCGTTAAAGTTTTATATTCTACTATCTTTACTTCTTCAATTTTATTATTTTTCATCCAAATCTCTAAAATTTCCATAGTTTGGTCTTTTGGAATGCTTGGAAATAGGGAAACAACATCAAATGAAGTGTTTGCAATTGAGTATAATGACAACATTTCTTATCATGTGGCACTGATGACGCCAGCAGTCACCTGCTTTCCAATTGAATACTCAAAGTAGCTATGATGGTGGCAGTGTGGGCTAGAAAACCAAATGTTTAATAATGAAGTTTTCGTTTTGAAAGTAAAACTTAACACCTATAATTTATACAAATAGCTAGTTTTAAAACAGGACTTAATAAGCCTATAGCCTTGATCTATTGATTCAATTGAAAAATTTAGAGACGGATATTTCTAGAGCCCTTTGTAAAAAGAAGTCAATTTAAACTCGGAAATGTCAGCCGTCGTTAGTAAAATTTACAAACACTAATATAATAATTTAATGTTAATGAGGTTCTTGCATGTTAGGGACCTTCTCTTAAATGCTTGCCTCACAGATACACAAATCTCTCATCGGATCATGCTAAACAGTGTTTACTATCTTCTACTACAAACCTACTCTATATACAAAAGAAAAAAAAAAGACGTAAAACAGGGTAACAATAATCACTTCCTTTTTAGGAAACTTAATATATTTCATGTCAAGGTTATTTACTATCAATAAATTTAAAGTACGCTATATAATCATATATGAAAGGTACGGAGAAAGGACCAGGTAAGTCACATTTTTGTCAAAGTGGAGCTTGAGGTGTCATTAGATTCTCCATGGAAAGTACTTTTATGTAGAAGTGTGAAAGAATAAAATATATAGTTTAGTCATGGTTTTATTTACTTCGAAAGTTTGACAATCATGTAAGGAAGTATGTAAAATATGTTGTACAACTAAAGATATGTTTTCCAGATTTCAAGGAAAAACCGACTTAGGCCCTACATGTTTTTTTTTTTTTCCTGATCCCTTCATATATTAAATTACCTATAAGTAAAAAGAAGGGAATTAAGTTTCCGAAGAATGTTTACCGGTACGTCAATCTACGTTTACACTCATTTATTTCAATTTTATTTTTTATACAGACTACAGTTGAATAGTGACATTCTGAACTTAACATACATTTATGTAAGATAGTTTCACAATATTGTCTAAAAATGTCGTAATGTTACCGTGTTTCTCGTAAATAAATAAATACCTAAAAATTATAAAAGAATGTTATAAGTATTGTTGAAAAAGTTTAAAATATTACAAATTGTGGAAAAAGTCGGTTTTATGTCTCTCAGGAATTCTTCTAAGTTCCACAGAATCGCAGCGCGCATGCGCGAGTTGCTGTAATGGTTAATATAGACTCCGGTAGTCGGCGTCACCAACTTTGGGAATAAATTTCCAAATGCAAAAAAAAAATGGACGTTAACTAACTTGCCATTTTCTAACTAAAGAAAACAATTTACATGCATATTATTTCTTCCCAAATGCTTAAAAATGGACGTAAACCAACTTCCCATTTCCTAACGTAACAAAGCAATTTACATGTGTACTATTTAATGAACTATAAAGTAATTTTACGTACACTAACACTAAATATAGTTTTAAATTATTTTCAAATGGTGGCAACGTTGGAACAACATGGGAAAGTAGCAAGGAAGTGATGTATCCACGATCACGTTTTACGTAAATATATAAATATAAAATATTGTGAAGAAAGCTTGAAGATCATTGCAAAATGTTTAAAACAGTACAAAACGTGTTTACAAGTGTTTAGTGCATCAGTGGCATAAGAATGTAAGTGTAGAAATGTGAGAGACATAAAACCGACCACATCCCAAATTGTTAATAATGACAGAATAAGTACGTAGAGTAACAGTATTACAAAAATATATTATGGAAAATGAAGGGAAAGATAATGTGCTATTGAGCCGAAAGGGTCTTTTGGCAATGACCAATTCAATTCAAGACTCTAAGAATTTAATAAATAAAACTTGTTTGCATTTTAACTATCAATATTAAAATGCCTAAACAGTCCTTTCTACTGTTGAGATAGACAATAAAAAATGGATCACTATATATGACCATGCACACAGAAATTGTAAATCATGAGTAATTATTTTCAATGATTTTGAAGTAACATAAAGAAATAGCCTGTAGTTTAGTTTCTAGAAATTAAACATACCCTAAATTATCCTGAAAATACACTATCAAATGGATGCTCCTTACATTGAAGAAAATAAAACATAAATCTCAGCCAGCAGAGAAATGTAGTTTTTCTTGATAGATAATGGAAATTCTGACTTAAAACCAGAATAATAATTCTAAATTAATACTTTTCCCGCACTTTTTTTAACTAACTTTTCTATACGCGGGCTACCATAAATTTTCGTTATTTTATCGAGTTACCATGATTGGCACCAATACGCACTGCCAACTTTCTACAATTATTATTACTTTTCTTACATTTGGGATAAATCGTTTACAAATAGAATCTATGTTTTTCAGTGCAAGTAAGAAAAACCGTATATGGATTAAGAGATAAATGCTCATCCTACCCCATTAATACACAAACAGAATTTTGATACCTTGCAAATAAAAATGTTTTAAAACTTATTTTGCAACGCAATATCTACATCAGGAATCTACATTGGCCACACTGATACATATAATAAAAACATAAAATTGCACGATTCAAACATTTAATTTAGTTCTGTTTTATTATTTCCTATTTTATGAAGTAATCGGTAACGAATCACATTTTCTGACGTATTAGGCAGTGTGATTTGAATTAACATTAAGAAATGTATTTGTATTATAATGCAAATACTATATGTGTATTGATTGAGAGGAAGATTTCATAACCTCAATTTGTAGGTTTACATTATTTTTCACGTTTTCAGTATTTTAGTTAATTATTGAGAACATTTTTCTATTGGCTGATTGATTATTATTTTTTCAATACGAAGACCATCCATTTCATGGTGTATTGTTTGGTAACACAATATTGTAGTATGTTTAATTTTTATAAACTAGGGTTCAAGTTTAGAATACCTTTACCTATGATTTTTTATACTACGTTCTACTAATATTGTTGCTCTACATACTTTTTTCTCTCTTTACTAACATTTCGTACCGTTTTAAACGTTTTGCAACGTTACTTATAACATTTTTTACAATTATTAAATATATAAATATTAAGTACACATTCAAAGTTCTTCAGAATCGTTGTGCGTATGCGCGAACACTTGAAGATACTTCCACTACATGGTGAAGATATCTGTGAAATCAGAATGACCAACATTTGAAAATATATATTAAGAAATGGATTTCATTTTTTTAGGTTCTGGTTCGTGATCATAGGTATGCAGCATAGGCTTGGGAACCAATTTAAAGCAGCCCAAATGAAACTTTCGACCCTGGAAAAGTAAGCCACTTTTAACAATCATATTTGGCACCATGTTTATGATCTAGTATAATCCTTGATAAGTGGCTATAAATAAAGATAGTTGGGCAGTGCTCTCTACCACCATTAACAAATTTACTGAGTATTAGTCTCCGTTTGATTTTTGTTTTTGAGATATTTGGCTCTAAAGAAGGACTAAAATTTGATATGACAGATTTTGTTAGGCACTTTGATCCACTATAATATTATAATGATATTGTGAAAAGAAAAATTAATGTCTGAACCAGGAATCGAACCGTGGACCTCTAGTTCTCCAGACTAGTGTGCAGCCCACTACTACATTCTAGACCTGGCACAAACGTTAACAAATTTTTCCACATATACATGGTAGTGACACCTACCTGGCAGCGGACGAAACGAGAATTATAAATATGTATACGTGGAAAGAATTGTCAATGTTTATGCCAGGTCTGGAATGGTGTAGTGGGCTGCACACTACTCTGGAGAACTAGAGGTCCACGGTTCGATTCCTGGTTCAGACATTGGTTTTTCTTTTCACAATATCATTATAATATTATAATATGATCCATTATTGGAACTGTGTTAAAATTACAGTAATGGAAAATATTAAATAACTTTGATCCACACTGGTGACTCCTAAAGTGGACTGCCTTTCGTCAGACTACGTTTTTTTGGATTTAGGATAAAAAGTTGTGCAAGATATAGAAATAAGAGATCCCTACTTTAATTTGCCTTGTCGTAACAAAGAGTTAAAAATTAAATGTTGTTTGGTTTCTTGATGGATTCATCATAAAGGTCTCTATATGAAAGGTCATAGTTTCCCAAACACTTGATATTATGATTTGAAATTTTGCAGAGGTTCATTTCTAAAGAGGTTCCATACTTACACCAAGTTTCAGCGAAATTGAACATGTTGAGCATGGAGCACTAGACCACTTGAGGTGGAAGGACCCTCTTAACTATTTCAAGTTCATATATGTTATTAATCATACATTCCTATACTGAGGCAGTGTTTTCTAGTCACCTGCTGTATAATTTACGTCCCTTAAATGGTGGTTAATGTTATTTTCTTATCTCATTATTGCCCTACCTACTGGGTGCTTTCCATATTGTTTTCCTATAAGGAGTTTCCATATTCCTTTTCATTCTCCATTTGTGATACATGTTCTGTTCATTACTAGAGCTAGGAATTTTAGGTGCTGCACCTTTTTCTTTTTTTGTTACTATAATGTTCAAATTAGCTAGTATTGCAAAGAAAACATTAAATAAATGCCCCTAATTGTGTTTTAGTTGCACCTTTTTGCACCTTCATTCAATGCTAGCACCTTTTTGCACCTTTTCAAACCTTTTTTGTCTCCTTTGGAACATTTTATTACCAAAATAATATATATATATATATATATATATATATATATATATTACATTTCAAATACGGTTTCAAGGGTTGGTAACGATATGTGGTATCAGTCCACATCACATTACTTCCACTTCAGTGCAATCCCATTAGGCTATTCCTTTTAAGTTAGTTTGCACCTCATTGCACCACAGTTATGCGAAAGCTATTGTTCAAGCAAGGAAGGTTGTTGAGTGTGTGAATAAATGTTTCAGTTCAAAATAATATTTGACTAGTGCGGTCTGCTATTTTCCTGAGTTACCAGTATACAGTATGCCAAAACCGAAAGTGAACTCCTATAAACTACGTGATATTGTTAAAAAGTTTAGTGCAGATGGAATTCAGAGTGATGGATCTGTTATCAGGTGCATTCTTTGTGATATTTCAATAACAATTGATGAAAAACATAAATGCATTCATGTTATGCAGCATATAAGTAGTGTAAGTACTTACACAGACTCTTTAATATAAGACAACATGCGTGAATTTTGTGTTGTTAATTACTTGTTGTAATTGGTTTTGGTAATATTTAATGATTATTTTCATGGGAAATTTGCAACTTTTATTTTAAAAAATTGCACATTTTTCTGCTAAATTGAAGCACCTCTTTTGCACCTTTTTCACCAAAATTTTGCACCTAAAATTCCTAGCTCTATTCATTACACTCTATGAGACATAATTGTTCATATTATATCTGGCTTTTCCATCCACTTCTCTGTTCACCTTTCTTTGGTCTAGAAATTTCCTAAGAACTTTATTCTCAAATACCTGTAATTTTTTTCTCTTCCCTTGAAGTAAGAGACTACCTCTCTCATTTTGCAAATAAATACTCCATCAATTCTATACAAACATCTGGAATGCACTAATACATCGTCACATAAAGATCACCAAACAAAACTATTCTTCCCAAACATCCATACCATGCATGAAACCAATATAAGTTCAACATTCATACTCATGCAATTCCTTACAAACCATGGAAAATTTCAATAGTAACTATATAGAGTTGGAAAACCTGCCTCACCAAAGTGCCCATGCTCAGATGATAACCAAACAACTATACATCTTCTGCTTCATTGCAAAGTATAAGAAAAAAAAAACAAACAAACATACATGAAAACCCCAAGCATAGTGCTCAGTTGGTAGACCAAGAATGAGGTGGGAGAACAACATTAACTATGATTTGAGGGAAGTAGATTGTACAGGGAATGATTGGAAAGCATTAGCTCAGGATAGGAATGTATGGAGAGCTTATGTCCGTGCGGCCATGAACCTACGGGTTCGATAGTGCCAGTGAGTAAGTAAGTAAGTAGTGCTATGAAAAGAGGTCAAAATGCCACGAACAATCCAGTTCATAAATAATGAAATCTTCAAAGACACAAGAATGAACATTATAAGTGAATGAGACTAAAGTGGAAACTACAAAGCAATAACTCAACTACAGTCTAGACGCTAACTGAAACACTGTAACAATAAAGGACCAATTTTCATATTTTAACTCATTACTTAGACTAAAAACCCTGCGATAGACTCACTGGGTAAAATGCAGGTTATAGGATTTGTTCAAATTAAAAATAAGTGTCCACAATTCACATCCATATAATATAACTGGAAGAATAACAGTATTATACATTTTCTGTTTAATATTCTTTTAGAAAAATTGGGATGACAAAAGTCCCTGTATGCTCAATACCATGCATTTTGAGAATTGAGCTTCCACTTAGATCTTTGGGCAGACCCTTCAAACGTTGGATTGAGACATCACATGAAAGGAAGAAGAAGAAACTTCCACTTCTGGGTTATTCCATGATAACTCACGTTACAATTTGACAGCAATCAGACAATATGATCATTCATAACGCAAATATATTTATGGAGTGTTTTACCTTTACTGACTGGCTCATAAACACCTCTTGATCTTAATGATCACTCACATATAAAACAAACATTCAAATTCTAACACATAAAAATTATAATTGTTATAATAGATCAGTAACTCACATTACACTTTTTGGACATTTTCATCACATTGTCCACCGCTGTCACGCAGCGGGCCCGGGTTCGATCCCCGGTCGGGGCAGTTTTTCTGGGTGAGGTTTTTATCGGGGTTTTTCCTCACCTGTAAGACAAATGTCAGGAAAACTTTAAGGCTCAAACGGTCCCTGAAATCATATAGCCATCATCATCATCCTTCACCGGTGCGGAAAGCAACGGGAAGCTACCACACCTACAGTTCCCTAGTAAAGCTGCAAGCATAGCATGAAAACGCTATGACTGCAGTGAAGGACCTGCCTTCGGGCAGAATTACTATGGATGGATTCATCACATTCTTCAATTTTACAAATTTCTGCTCCGTTAAGTATGGAAGGAATTTGACTTTTACCAATGTTATGAACAAAAGGGTAATATACAAGGAAAAGACATCACAAATCGCATTTAACAAAAATATTATTTAAAAAAGAACAATATTTGAGGTAACTCATGTTACTTGAAAGTAATTACTTAGTCCACTAGAACTTGAAATGTCCTCAAGCATTTATAACAGGTGGTGGACATTCCTTTGTAAAAAAATATCTCCTCTTAGACTTCAGACCACTTCCAGAATTTACCTTCTCTTACCATTATATTAATTTTGTACTCCTCACCAACTATTTCAGTTTTCTTCTTCTTCTTCTTCCTTCCAAGTATTAGGCCAAGGCCTGTTACGATCCTATAGAAAATTTTCCCTCCAGCATTTCATAGGACGGCCCAGAGATCTTTGTCCTCTTAGTATATAATTATAAACAGCTTTGGGGATCCAATTTGAACTCATTCTTTCAAGATGGTGTTTCCAATTTAGTTGGTACTGTTTAATATATTCCAAAATTGGCGTAGTCTTGAATTCTTTTAAGATATCGGTGTTTCTTTGCCGATCCTATGTGGTGTAACCCGCTGTTCTGCGCATGAATCTCATTTCTCAAGCCTTTATTCTGCTTTCATGTTGTCTTTTTAGTGTCCATGCTTCACTGGTCTAGCCAAAGTGTTATATAAATGTAATCTGGTGTTTTTTTGTACAAGGGATGGTTTTATAACTTGATTAATAATTCCCAAGCTTTTATTGTAATTAGTAATTTTTTCAGGGATATCCTTTTCATCCCAGATAGAGAGATAATATCCAAGATATTTAAATTGATTAGATCTCTCTAAAATTTTATTCTGGAGACAGTTTTTTTTGTAGACAAGAATTTTTTGTATGCTTCTTTCATGCTTTGGTCATCATAAGTTTGATCCTTCCGGGAAATTCTCATATAAGATTAGTAGTAGTAGTAGTAGTAGTAGTAGTAGTATTCAAATGTTCTGAAGCTCTTGATTTGTCATCATTCGCTTGCGGGCTTCCCAATAATATTCAGCAATTTGAAATGGCGTTCCAACTATTTTCTGAAGATCAGCGCAGAACATCAAGTGATCCTTATTCATTATCGTATTTGTGTCCTTGCATACTATGCAGTGTGGAGAGTCTAGTAGCTTAATTCTATGTAGATGTGCTGCCAAGCAATCATGACCAGTTTCAAGACGAAATGATGCAACTGCAATTGATCGGGGGCTGTTTGGTATTGTATCTGGTTCTAGTAATGTCTTCCATATCTTGGTTTCACATTGGATTTTGTTTTGTTTGGCTATATGGGATTTTATTTTCATTTTGGTGTAGAGTTGTACTGATTTGTAAGATAGGTAATTGATCTTACTCTGTTGGATGAGTGTACCTTTTTTTGCAAGCGTATCAGCCTTCTCATTACCTTCCATGCCACAATGTGCTGGAATCCATTGTAGAATAACATTTCTGTTTAGATTTTTTCAACATCCTGATGCAATTTTTGGCTTCTATTATTCTATGGTCTTGGATGGTCTGGTTGTGTGTTAGTGCCATTATGGCTGAGCTAGAGTCAGAAAGTATTACAGCATTTTGGAAGGAATTGATATGAAGAAACAATTGTTGTAGGGCTGTAAGTACTGCTTGTAGTTCACCGTCATAATGTGTTGTATATTTCCCAAGAGAGATGTAAAATGAGACGAGTTTACACGTTATTCCTGCTCCTGCTTCTCTATTCATTAGCGACCCATCTGTATAGACATGAAGCCACATTTGTTCTGGATATCTAACGTTGATTGTTCTAATGCTAATTGTTTCATTACTATTGAGCTTGTAGTTTTTTTTGTTGATCTCTTCTGTCAGGTTTAATGAATAATTGATGCTGCCAAATTCGAGAGGGGATATTGGAGTTATAAGTTTTTGTGCCATCTGTGGTATTTCATATTTCTCTTTAGTCTGTAATATTTTTTGGATGAATCCTACTTGAGTTTTTAGATGTCTATTTTGATTTATGTAGCTGTTCCAGTAGTTCTGATATGGAAGTCTTCATAATTTTTCATATAACAATATTCCTTTTTCTTCAATATCATACTGTATTGGTCTATTGTTGGTTAAGATCTGCATTGCTAATATTGGTGTTGTTTTAACACCACCAGTAATTATTCTCAAAGCTTGATTTTGGACTTTTTCCAATTTGTTCACATGATTGGGAGATGTAACTAGCACTTCAGATCCATAATGTAGAACCGGCTTTATATAAGACTTATATATCTGGTTTAAAGTTGATCTTGAGCAACCCCATTTTGTGGCAGTAAGTCTCTTCAAAAGTTTCAATCATTTTTGTGCTGATTCAGAAACTTTTTCAGTGTGGGTTTTCCAAGTTAATTTCTTATCCAGGTAGATTCCTAAATATTTAGCTTCATTTGTTTCTTGTATGGGTGTGTTTTTCAATGAAACTTTAATCTGTGGAACTTTATGTTTTAAGGTAAACACCTGGAAATATGATTTTGCTGGGTTTATGGTCATTAAATTTTCTTCACACCATATTGACAGGTCTTCTAATGCTTTATTCATTTCTGTTGATAATTTTGATTCATCTTTATTTTTTGCTGAGGTCCATATTACTAGGTCGTCTGCAAAGAGCGCACAATTAATGTTTTTATTCTGTAGAAGTTTTTGGTAAATCATAGATCATCATAATGTTGAAAAGGATTGTACTTAGGGCTGATCCTTGTGGGAGACCATTTTAAATTTGTTTGAATTTTGAGTAATTCTCGTTATATTTGGTACTTATAAATCTTTTGTTGTCCCGCACCGTAGCCGAGCGGTTAAGGTAGGAAGCCTTGGCACAGAGCTACGGGACTTGCGCTGGTTCGAGTCTCCATGGGGGAAGAAATTTTCTCATGGTATTTTAGCCAGTATGGGACCGGTGCCCACCCAGCATCGTGAGGCAATTGGATAGCTACAATAAGTAGCGGCTCCAGGTTGAGGAACCAGCTATAACGGCTGGGGGACTCGACATGCTAACCACATGTCACCCCTACACTGGCTGTTGATCATCTACCTCTGTGATTGACACATGTGGATGTGAAGGGCCAGCAGCCGGGTGGTAAAAGGGCAACCGCTGAAAAGTGGAAAGACCCTCAATCGGAATAAATCTTTTGTTAAGAAAGCATAGACCCTTTTATGCCAAGGTTCATCAATTTTTGGAGTAATTTTTTACGCCAAATTGAATCATATGCACTTTTGAAATCAATGAATACTACTAATGTTGTTTTTGATTTGTCCAATGCATCTTTGATTTCTTTGGCTAAGCATTGCAACTTGTTGTGTGGTAGAATGGAATTTTCTGAATCCTGCCTGTACAGGAGTTATTAGTTGCTGCTTTCCTCCAACTATCTGGTACACCAGTTTTCCAAATCAAATTGAAGAGATTTAAGATAGAATTCAATGCTTTTCTTCCTAAATGCTTGATAAATTCAGACATTATTTTATAAGTCCCTGGACTTTTTTTGCATTTTAAACCTTTAATTGCTTCTTTGAGTTCTTCTATGGAGAAATTTTTAGTGAAAATGTCTTCTTTATCCTCTGCTGTAGATTTGGTAATAATGTTTTTTAATTGACTTTTTTTATATTCTTTTGGGTCTTCTTATTTTCCTTAGATAGTGGTTCAGCTAAGGTGTAGTGCTTGGTGAAACATTCTGCAATTTCATGGTCTTCAACATATTCTTTGTTTTTATATTTCAAGGGTTGTTTTATAATGCTTCTTTGTTTGTTATTTAAAGATGATACAAATTGATGAGCTTTTTTACTGTCTGTTCTGTAATTAATCTGTGATAGGAATGAAAGGTATGCTTCTTTCTTTGCTCTGATAATTTCTTCTTTAAATGCAGTAGCTTTTTGTCTCCATGTAATTAAATCGTCTTTTTTTTTTATGTTTCCGCTATTTTTCTTGCTAGGTCACGTTGTTCTTTCAAATCTGATAAAATTTTTGTCCAAAAAGGTTTAAATCTTGGTACTTTACCTCTGGGTATTGACTTGAAAGCATAATAATAGTCCCTTCGATTAGTTGCTGACCAAAGGAAGGCAAGACCAGTGATGGGGTTGCCATCTTATAGCCTCGGCCAGGCTTTTCTGCAGGAGAAAAGAAAATAAAGGAAAGAAGAAATGGAAGAAAGGAAAGACTCCCTACCCCTCGGATGCCCTAATAGCGTCGGGGTAAAAAAAAAAACAAGAGTTAACCAAGAGAGGTTAAATAGTAAAGTTAAAAGAGTCTGGTATAAGTAAGTGGAAGAAAGGAAGAAATACCAGATCGGTTAAAGATAATTCAGTTATAGTTCTTGCAAATCTAATTCCATCATACTTCACTTCTACCCAGTCATGAACTTGCAGTTTTTTTTCTCTTACTTTCTTTTTTTTTTGCCTGTTTGGCCTTCATTTTGTCTGTAGAAATTGTTTGGTCATGGTATATCTAATGACATTACCATGCTTGCCTATTACAGTTTTGGAGTCCTTAATTACTGATGTTAACTTCAAGCATTAGTTTCATTGAGAAATATCTTCTGTAACTTCTATTACATTTATTTTAGTTGTCACCAATTTTTTTTTTTACGGCTTCCATACTTGTCGCTTTATGGAATCTCCAATCCCATCCTTTGCCATGTAAGGTGACAAAGTAATTCCGTATGATCTTTTTTTACAGTGTTTCTTTCCAGGATTTTGATTGTTTAGGGGTAGTATGATTTTGTTCTCCTTCTTGTTCAAGTCTTCTACATTTAGTAACTATTTTCTTGACCTTAGCTCTCCTTTCCATGCAAATTTTCTTTTGGACACTTTGGCAAGAACTGCTCTTTTTCTTGCTGTTTTCTCATACTATTCTTAACAATTTCCCTATGTTTTTCTCATAATCATCATATCTCCCTTCTTCTTTCAATTTCTGCCTTCTCCTCATTTTTTTCAGCTGCTGTGAGAGGCCTATGTAAAAAATAAATAAAAAATAACCAGATAAATTTATGAACCGTCTACTGTTAGTTAATATATCGTATTATAATGTGTGTCATAAGATCTAAACGTGCTACATGTTGGTCAGTATGTGAAATGTTATAATAATTGTCTGGAAATTGGCACATTTTATATATCCATCCATAGTAATTCTGTCTTTCACTGCAATCATATCATTTTCATGCTATGCTTTGCAGCTTGACTAGGGAATTATAGGTTTGGTAGCTTCCCGTTGCTTTCCACACCGGTGGAAGGATGATGATAATGATAAGGGTGATGATGATGGCCGGATGATTTTCAGGGACCGTTGGGACCTAAGCTTCCTGACATTTGTCTTACATGTGAGGAAAAACCTGGAAGAAAGCCTCACCCAGGAGCCTGTCCTGACTGGGAATCGAACCTGGGCCCGCTGCGTGACAGTGCAGCACGCTACTCAAGACCATGGCGGTGGACTTTTTATATATAGTGGCACATATAAATGTATTACCAGTAGTCTGTGATAATGCCATGCTTTGTTAGTTATGATTAATTAAAATGTGGGAGATTTGAATGGGATACCCTTTATATTTAGCTTTATTGATGTTTACTTCCAGCCCTAATTCTTTAGTGTTACTCATAGAATGTGTGCATTGGCCCTTAGTATTTCCTTGCTCTCGCCTAATTATACTTACATCATCAACATAAACTAACAAAATTACTGTTTAGATAAAAATAGGAGTTCACCTCCATAAATTAAAATAAATAAACCAAAAATGCACAAATTAATGTTGCAGTATCTGAGGAAATTGTATATGTTGATTTTCTCTCCCCCCCCCAAAAAAAGAAGAGAAAATATGAGGAATGTCTTAAAATTGAATGAGAATTTGTGGAAATTTTAACCTAAAATTGCCATATTTACTTTCTTACCCAACAAAATAAAATAAATGCAAAATATTATGTGGTACAAAGAATTAGTAATGAATGAATAAATGTATAAAAATAAGTAATCTGATAACAGAAATATGTAGTATTATGTTGGCTGACATGGTGCTAATAGTCACTTGTTCTCTATTGGAATATTCATATGTAGACTCCTGGTGTAGAATAGCCCAAAATAGGCCTACTTGTAATTTGTTAGATAGGAAAGTATCATTAAATAAACTTTAGACATGATTTGTGTATATTCGTAGGTAATATACCATAAAAATAAGGTCTTATAGAGCTTTAAATATATATAGATAAATTATTATGAGTTAGTTATTTTGACTCATCTCATATTTTTTTATATTCTGCAGACTATAGTTTCGTTGCATCTATGTGCCATTGTCGATGCATTCTAATTTAATGTTAACAACAAAAATATAATTTTCTCCAAACCAGTTAAAGGTAATAATTTAGTTATTTTAAATAAAGAAGATTATATTTAAATTAAATATCAATCTATGAATTTCGATATTCCGGTGGATAAAAATTTAATTACAAAATTTATAACCCCAACGAAAAATGGCAGCACAAGAGGTGATGTCACTAAAGAAATCAACAATCACAGAATTTCATCAGTGGACGCCATGACTGAAGAAGGACATGATATTGTCTGAAACTGTCGGTATCAAAGAAGTTTGAAAATGTATTAAAGAAGATTATAATGATAGAATGGAAAGTACTTTGATTTCTGTACATGCTAATACAATGTTTTTACTGCACATATTTCAAATTGAAATATTAATTAAATTATTTTCAGTCTGGTCATCTTACCTCAATATTAATGTTGATTTGTTCTTGGACGTGTTTCAAAACAATTCTGTTTTATCGTCAGCTTGTCGAGATAAAACAGAATTGTTTTGAAACATCTCCAAGAACAAATCAACATTAATATTGAGGTAAGATGATCAGACTGAAAATTATTTAATTAAAATAACCACAAAATATCACTTCCTAAAATTAAATATGAAATATTAATATTTAAACTGAATTATTATAATTTTTATGTTTGCAGAATTCTTGTGAAAATCACATAGTAAGCGGTCTCTTAAGCTCTCTAAGCTCTCTACAACAAATGTCGAAGCTTTAGTTCCAAAACAACAGCTTGGAATGCAGTACGATTGTGCTTCCTGCAGAATTCATTTGAGATTTAGTATGGTATGGAACAGGTGACAATGGAATCTTAACTCAGGTTTATGTTTATTAACAACAGATTCCAGGCTTCCTCAATCTTTAGAACAGAAGTCAAATGCAAAGGACCTGAAGAGAAATTAAAATATGAAATTCAATGCTCTTTTATAGAGATTAATAATCGCAGATGCACCGAACAGGTAACCTAAGAATTTAGTAAATTGAAACAGTTCTTTACACCTCATCTCATATTGGCTCTCTTTCTTGGAAAGTAAATGTTGTTGGCTAAGAATGAAGGAGAACTAACATGAAGTATGGAAATAAATTTGTTTTTTTTTTTTTGATAAAATACATCATAATGTGAATTTCTATTAATTTTATGTTAAAGCTAAGAATTATTTAACTATTTTTTTACAACTCATGTAATCATTAGACAACATTTGTACTGTGAAACTCATTACTTGGCAGTTTGTCCCAAAGCATATATTTGTTGTATGATTTTTATGTAATATTTAAAGATGTTCCAATCCTGGAAAGAAAAATGTCTGAACCGAGAATCGAACACCAGACCTCTGACTCTCTACATTGGCCTGCATTATTGTGCTGCATGGCGATGTACAGAGACAGAGGTCCGGGGTTCGATTCCCGGTTCAGATAATAATTTTTCTTTTCAAAAAAATTAATTTGTCCAGGACTGGAACATGTTAAACTAAATATTACATAAAGATATTAAGCTTTACCACTTAAAAAGTAATGAATATTCTCATTTAAAAATACTTTGAATAGACTCATCTGATGATGTTGTTAACCCATTCAATTTGTATGACGTGACGTTCACGCGCACTCTAGTGAGGCCTAGTCTTCGAATGATGTGACATTCACGTCAAGCGCATGAGCTCATATAGTTTGCAATAACTTCCAAACTACCCCATAGATGTCTAATGTGTTAGCTTTGCTAGGTTCCTGAGAAAAAGCATGTTGGACGACCCACTTTTTTTGTAAGAATTCGTGAAATTAGAAGCTGTCTGTTTGTTGGAAATATATAGAAGAAATTTGTAGTGCTAAGTTTTTGAAATGGCGTCTAAGAGGGTGTGTGTGACCGTGATGAGATTCTGAGTTTATTAGAGAGTTTTGTCCTCGAAACATTGGACAGAACACCAACAGGAAAACTGAGGAGGGTAAAAGCGCAAAGACCTAGAGAAGGAATAAAAAAACCAAGACTCTGCCTGAAGTACCAGGATGCAAGGCGTTGACTTGCAAGACCAGATCACAGCCCTTTTCCCTATAATGCATTGCACTGTAAAAGGATACAGAAAATAATTTTTCTATTTGCTGGACATATTTATGTTTAACTCTTTTGTGGTCTACAATAATTTCATAGATAGCAAGACAGCATATTTGACCTTCGGAATAGCTGTCGCCAAGAGCAGTTATTGGAGACAATGTAGCTGCTATCCTACAATGTGAGAGGGCCCCCCATCATCAAGCAACCCCTGTCAGGTTACAGGCAAGGAACTGGGCTCACATTCCATTGTATATCCCCAGCACAGACAATAAAAAGAAAACCCTACAAACATGTGTTCAAAACAGAACAAAGGAAGTGAAACTACATTTCAGTGCAAAAAGTGTGAAGTTCTACTTCATGTCCCGGAATGTTTCGAGATTTACCACACCAAAATATCACTTTAGGCAAGTACAATTATTCAGAAGCCTGCACTAAAATTTCTAAAGAAAAATATTTATTAAATTCCATTCTATGAGCATTTTTGTGTTTGCATGTAACGAGCATGACACCTCCTGTCTTGTGTGGCCATTTAAATCTGAGTGGAGGGGAAAGTTAGCAGGCATTTAAACAAGAGTCCATTGGGTTAATAACTTTAGCTATCTGCCGTCGGACCTAAGAGAATTGTATAAGTGGAAAGAAATGTTAGCGTTTGTACCATGTCTCAAAAAATAGAGAACAGAAAGTTTGCACATAGAAAATAATGACAGTGGCATTCAATTAATAAAGTTTGCAACCTCAAAAAAATGTATTATTAAATTTTTCATCATAAATATACTTGGACCTCTGCAGATGGTATCATATATAACCAAATTGTTCACTTACTGATAGACAGGAAAAAAAAAAAAAAATCAAACATAATTAACATAGGGTCGTATGTTAGAACATTACTCTCTACTCAAATTACTTCCAATCACTAGTGAGCTGATTCACCGTGAGCAATTGCTGAGAACGAATTAACGGCCGACTTATCGGTCACGCACGAGAGTCGACGTTTTCGTAATATTGGCAACGAATTACCCAGAATTCTCAGCGATAAAACCACTTCCGTTATTTTTGTCTGCTATAGAGGAATGCATTTATGCTTGCATCCCGCAAATAATACCGTATACAAACACGTCTGCGACACGCAATATTATGCCAATTCTCCTGTTCTTCCAGTTGAATTCTTTGGTAGACTCTATCAAATTCCTCTTCTCCGTGTATACCGAAAACATGATCGAAGTCTTCAAGGTCCGACATCTTGGATAAATGTTGGATAAAGCAGCAAAGTACATCGATTACCATCGGTTCCCGTTCGGTTCCCTTCGGGATTTTAATTTGAGTTGCTCATGTAAGGTACCTCCGCAGGTAGCTTACAAATTTAACCAATTATTATCGCATGAACAGATTTCTGAGTAAGCAAAATCGTATTAGCATACAACTTGCTCAGCAGAGAAGGCATTTTACTGTCTAATGCGTCCAAACATGCGACCCTTAAATCATTTAGAGAAGGTGACTGTGATATCAATCAGTTGTGGTCTCGAGGTAGCGTGCTGCCTTGTCACGTAGCAGGCCCGGTTTCGATCCCCGGTCGGGACAGTTTTTCTGGGTGAGGTTTTTATCAGGGTTTTTCCTCGCCTGTAAGACGAATGTCAGGAAGACTTTAAGGCCCAAATGGTCCCTGAAATCATATGGCCATCATTATCATCCTCATCCTTCACCGGTGTGGAAAGCAACGGGAAGCTACCACACCTACAATTCCCTAGTAAAGCTGTAAAGCATAGTGTGAAAATGCTATGATTGCAGTGAAAGACCTGCCCTCGGGCAGAATTACTATGGATGGATAGATCTAGTAATTGTAATTGTAGGAGAAAAATTGTCACTCAATAAAGGAACAGACAAACTTTGATGATAGAATGACATTAACTTACATAAACTATAGGATGATCAATCTAGAGAGGAGTAATGTTGGAATTCTATCTATCTATATATCTATAATGGCAAAACCAAATGTTAAGCCATATCCTCTCCTTTGTTAGGAGTTACTAGATCAAATTAATTTAGTTACCTTATTGGTCCATAGATGTCATGAATGGCATGCAGTCAACATACCGACTCAATGATAATCTAGCAGCAACTAAGGTATTTTTAGGATGTTGATGTCGGTAAATTTTGCTTTGAGGTCTTTTCATCAGACTTAAGGATCTTTTACGAGCCTGAAAATCTTCAGACTCGGGACCCATGGCTTAAAGTCCCTTCCAGAGGACTTGCTTCTTGGATTTTTCTATCCTAAAAAATCCATCAACCCTGGCCAGGTTTGAACCCGTGACCAGCATAACCACTAATCCACCGCAGCCAACAATGTTGGTATTAGATGTGTAGTTTTGGATAACTTAGAAGTTAATAGTGAGTGGAGAACATATTTTTAATAAACTGAAGATGAATGAAAAATTAATTCGAAACCAATGGTCTTAAATCAAATCAATTTGAATTTGTATGAGGTGAGTTATTAAAAATATGTTCTCTACTCACTATTAATGATATAACCTCATAATGTTTACTTCCCAACATTAATTTTAATACAATTTAGAAATTCTTCTTCTTCCTTTCATGTGATAGACCTAGTGGTCTGTTACGGTCTCAATCCAACGTTTAAAGGGTCTGCCCAAAGATCTCTTGCCTGGTGGCTGGTAATTTGAGATTTGATGTGGTATTTTTGTTCTGCTCATTCTTCTTTATGAGATTTTCAGTTGTTTCTGTATTTTTGTACATATTCCATGACTGATTCTGTTTGTAATTTTTTGAGAATCTCAGAATTCCTTTTATGGTCTGTTCTTGAGAAACCTGCAGTACGTCTCATAAATTTCATTTCTGCCACAATTAGTCTTTGTTCATTTACACTGCGAATTGTCCAGGCCTCTCTGCCATAACATAATATGGGTCTGGCCAGTGTTTTATAAATTCTAGTTCGTGTGTATTGCTGTAATGTGTTTGGTTTGAAAATATATTTATAATTCCTATTACTCTGTTAAATTTTATAATTTTTTGACTAAAATCTTTTTCCTCTTCGTATGTAACTTGGTATCTGAGATAGTTGAATGTGTTAGTTTGTTCTAATATTTTATTATTAATAACAATTTTACTGCAAACTGGGTCTTTTTCTAGGAAAGCAATGACTTTAGGGGTCGAATCTTTGAACGCATTAGACCGTAAAAGGCGTTCTCGGCTGAGAAAGTTTTATCCTAATACGATTTTGCTTACTCAGAAATCTATTCATGCGATAATAATTGTAAGCTACCTGACGAGGTAACTTAAGATAGAAACTTATCGTGAGAATCCCAATGGTAACCGATGTAGTTTGAAACCATGCCGCTTTATCCAAGAAGTCGGACCTTGAAGACTTCGATCATGTTTTTGGTATACGCGGAGAAGAGGAATTTGATAAAGTCTACCAAAGAATTCAACTGGAAGAACAGGAGAATCGGCGTAATATTGCGCGACGCAGACGTCGTTGTATATGGTATTATTTGCGGGACACAAGCGTAAATGCGTTCCTCTATAGCAGACGAAAATAACGGAAGTGGTTTTATCGCTGAGAATTCTGGGTAATTTCTTGCCAATATTATGAAAACGACGATTTTCATGCATGACCAGTTTGTGGGTAGTTAATTCGATCTTTGCACTTGCTCACGGTGAGTCAGCTCACCAGTGATTGGAAGTAATTTGAGTAGAGACTATTGTATTTGCATGTGACCCTAGATTTTTCTGTTGAGATTTACATGTTGTAGTTTATTGCAATTTGGTGAAAAGAGTGGACTGAACGTTGTAGGCCATCTTCTGAGGACTTACCTTACTAAAAAGTCTCAAAGTTTAGTATTGATAATGCATGGATAAGGATTAGGATTAATATCAATACTTCAGTAAAAGAGAAATTGGATCATTTAGAACCAAAGAGAAAATACGCTATGTTGTGTCTAAGGGTCGTATGTTAGAACATTACTCTCTACTCAAATTACTTCCAATCACTAGTGAGCTGATTCACCGTGAGCAATTGCTGAGAACGAATTATCATATCGGTCATGCACGAGAGTCGACGTTTTCGTAATATTGGCAACGAATTACCCAGAATTCTCAGCGATAAAACCACTTCCGTTATTTTCGTCTGCTATAGAGGAATGCATTTATGCTTGCATCCTGCAAATAATACCGTATACAAACACGTCTGCGACACGCAATATTACGCCAATTCTCCTGTTTTTCCAGTTGAATTCTTTGGTAGACTCTATCAAATTCCTCTTCTCCGCGTATACCGAAAACATGATCGAAGTCTTCAAGGTCCGACATCTTGGATAAATGTTGGATAAAGCAGCAAAGTACATCGATTACCATCGGTTCCCGTTCGGTTCCCTTCGGGATTTTAATTTGAGTTGCTCATGTAAGGTACCTCCGCAGGTAGCTTACAAATTTAACCAATTATTATCGCATGAACAGATTTCTGAGTAAGCAAAATCGTATTAGCATACAACTTGCTCAGCAGAGAAGGCATTTTACTGTCTAATGCGTCCAAACATGCGACCCTAAGACTACGTTACATTAGCAAATAGAAGAATACAGTCAAAATTGTGTTGGTTATAAAATCCAAATGATACAACTATTCAAAATTTTATAAATATTTAGAAGTAAAGAAACATGATTTTTTTGAAAGCTATGTGAAAAGATATTAATGAATTTAGGAAAGGGTACAAAGCTAGAGTAAATGCCAGTTGAATTGATTTGAGAAGGAGGTGAAAATTGTATGATGAAATACAAAAGTTCATTCTTTTAATCTGGAATAAGGAGGAATTTGTTCAAGATTGGAAATAATCTATCATTGTTCTAGCCCATAAATACATTGACAAAACTGATTGTAATAATTATCGTGGAATTTAATTTTTATCGAGATCATATAAAATTCTATCCAACATTCTTTGTTGATGAAATTATAGGAAGGGTAATACAGCTTTAGATGAAATTTATCAACAATTGATGAAATGAAATTTAAATTTGAAGAGAAAAATTTTCGCCTAGACCGGGACTCGAACCCGGGACCCTTGGCTTTCCGGGCCAAGTGCTCTACCAACTGACCTACCGAGGCAAGTTACGATCTAGACGCAAATTTTTCTCTTATATACGTTGTAATTCCCTATCGCCAAATGCTTTTGAAACCATTGTTTCTATCTTTGCAAATGGCGGCTTCTTAGTTAAGAAGACATTTATTGGAAATTTAACATTACTTTAAAAGCCAGTAAGGCCTCTAATGATGTTTTTATTATTAATTTAACATTTCTCAATGAAAGATAAATTAAATTTGAAGAGAAAAATTTTCGCCTAGACCGGGACTCGAACCCGGGACCCTTGGCTTTCCGGGCCAAGTGCTCTACCAACTGAGCTACCGAGGCAAGTTACGATCTAGACGCAAATTTTTCTCTTATATACGTTGTAATTCCCTATCGCCAAATGCTTTTGAAACCATTGTTTCTATCTTTGCAAATGGCGGCTTCTTAGTTAAGAAGACATTTATTGGAAATTTAACATTACTTTAAAAGCCAGTAAGGCCTCTAATGATGTTTTTATTATTAATTTAACATTTCTCTTCAAATTTAATTTATCTTTCATTGAGAAATGTTAAATTAATAATAAAAACATCATTAGAGGCCTTACTGGCTTTTAAAGTAATGTTAAATTTCCAATAAATGTCTTCTTAACTAAGAAGCCGCCATTTGCAAAGATAGAAACAATGGTTTCAAAAGCATTTGGCGATAGGGAATTACAACGTATATAAGAGAAAAATTTGCGTCTAGATCGTAACTTGCCTCGGTAGCTCAGTTGGTAGAGCACTTGGCCCGGAAAGCCAAGGGTCCCGGGTTCGAGTCCCGGTCTAGGCGAAAATTTTTCTCTTCAAATTTAATTTATCTTTCATTGAGAAATGTTAAATTAATAATAAAAACATCAATTGATGAAATATTCACTATCTAACAAATTTTGGAAAATAAATGGGAATACAGTCAGCCAGTGTAGCAGTTATTTATAATTATATTATTTTTTGTCTGGACATCTTACCAGTCTGGAAAAGCTGACGATAAAACAGAATTGTTTTGAAACATGTTCAAGAACAAATCAACATTAATATTGAGGTAAGATGTCCAGACAAAAAATAATATAATTAAAATAACCTCAAAATATCCATCCATAGTAATTCTGCCCGAAGGCAGGTCCTTCACTGCAATCATAGCATTTTCATGCTATGCTTGCAGCTTTACTAGGGAATTGTAGGTGTGGTAGCTTCCCGTTGCTTTCCACATTGGTGAAGGATGATGATGATAATGATAAGGATGATGGCCATATGATTTCGGGGTCCGTTTGGACCTTGAAGTTTTCCTGACATTTGTCTTACAGGTGAGGAAAAACCCCGATAAAAACCTCACCCAGAACTCGACCAGGGATCGAACCCGGGCCCGTTGCGTGACAAGGCAGCACGCTACCTCGAGACCATAGCGGTGGACCCTCAAAATATAACTTCCTTAAATTAAATATTAGTTATTTATAAATTTTAGAAACGCTTATGACTCAGTTAGGAGGAATATTCTCTACAAAATCTTGTTAGAATTTGGTATACCCAAAAAGTTAGCTTAATTAAGGTATACTTAGATCATATCCAGCCCTTCATAAAGAATTTAAAACATTAATTGGTTATAAAAATATTAGTAAGGGAAGAACATTTATTTTCATTTTGTTATTTTCAATCATTATATTCAACAATTTAGCCCAGAAATATTCAATGGAAATATCTACCAATAAAACTAAAATAATGGCCTTTTGTGGAAAATCCCCAATACCAAGCAAAATTTGTTTAAATAAAAAAAATTTAGAGAGAGTTAATGAGTTTACTTATTTAGGATATAAACTCTCTTTTGTTGAAAATTCGGATTTACCAGAGAAAATTGTGAAATTCAACAAATCAGTGGGAGTCATTAATACAGTTTTAAAACCTTCATTAGTGCAAAAATCAACTCTTACTCGTCTTTATCAAATAATGGCTCGACCAGTCCTATGTTATGGGAGTGAAGTATGGACTATAAGGACGAGAGATGAAAGCAGACTAACAGCTTGTGAGATGAAATTTATGTGCCGAACAGCTGGCTACACCAAATGGGATCGAAAGAAAAATGTAGAAATCCTTCAAGAACTTAATGTGTCACCAATACTGGACTACATCTCCAGATATCAGCTAAACTGGAAGGAACATGTCTCAAGAATGGCTAGATAAGGCAATAATGAACTACTGTCCAAATGGGAAACGGTCACTTGGTCGACCTATGAAAAGATGGCAAGAAAACTGCTTTCTCAGGCCATAACAGTTGTTCTAGGACTAATACCTGGCAGGATGATGATGATGATATTTAACAATTTTCTGGGACTAAAGTAGGAGAAAAGTAGGACTAGATAAACACATGTAAACTATAGATAGAAGCAATGGTTTCAAAAGCATTTGGTGATAGGGAATTACAACGTATATAAGAGAAAAATTTGCATCTAGATCGTAACTCACCTCGGTAGCTCAGTAGGTAGAGCACTTGGCCCGGAAAGCCAAGGGTCCGAGGTTCGAGTCTCGGTCTAGGCGAAAATTTTTCTCTTCAAATATAATTTATCTTTCAGTGAGAAATGTTAAATCAATAATAAAAACATCATTAGAAGCCTTACTAGCTTTATAAAGTAATGTTAAATTCCCAATAAATGTCTTCTTAACTAAGAAGCCGCCATTTGCAAAGATAGAAGCAATGGTTTCAAAAGCATTTGGTGATAGGGAATTGCAACGTATATAAGAGAAAAATTTGCGTCTAGATCGTAACTTGCCTCGGTAGCTCAGTTGGTAGAGCACTTGGCCCGGAAAGCCAAGGGTCCCGGGTTCGACTCCCGGTCTAGGCGAAAATTTTTCTCTTCAAATTTAATTTATCTTTCATTGAGAAATGTTAAATTAATAATAAAAACATCATTAGAAGCCTTACTAGCTTTATAAAGTAATGTTAAATTCCCAATAAATGTCTTCTTAACTAAGAAGCCGCCATTTGCAAAGATAGAAACAATGGTTTCAAAAGCATTTGGCGATAGGGAATTACAACGTATATAAGAGAAAAATTTGTGTCTAGATCGTAACTCTCCTCGGTAGCTCAGTTGGTAGAGCACTTGGCCCGGAAAGCCAAGGGTCCCGTGTTCGACTCCCGGTCTAGGCGAAAATTTTTCTCTTCAAATTTAATTTATCTTTCATTGAGAAATGTTAAATTAATAATAAAAACATCATTAGAAGCCTTACTAGCTTTATAAAGTAATGTTAAATTCCCAATAAATGTCTTCTTAACTAAGAAGCCGCCATTTGCAAAGCTAGAAACAATGGTTTCAAAAGCATTTGGCGATAGGGAATTACAACGTATATAAGAGAAAAATTTGTGTCTAGATCGTAACTCGCCTCGGTAGTTCAGTTGGTAGAGCACTTGGCCCGGAAAGCCAAGGGTCCCGGGTTCGAGTCCCGGTCTTGGCGAAAAAAATTTTCTCTTCAAATTTAATTTATCTTTCATTGAGAAATGTTAAATTAATAATAAAAACATCAAAGTTAAAAATGTTTATTATTCATAAATTGAAATTTCAAAATTTATATAAAATTGTGTATTATACGATTGAATATGGATGGATCTGTAGTTGTTGTTGAAATATTTAATAGTCCTTGTTTATATTCCTGCAACATTTCTGCCATCATATTGTCAATTTCTAGTTTTGGGCCTGCAAAACCAAACATAAACATTTTTTTTTGAGAAATAAAATATAAGGAAGGATTGTTATTGATCTATAGTGTTTTTGTATGTACAAATGATTTCAGTGATCCTGATTTAAAAATACACTTATGTGTTAAATACTGTACAACTCCACTTCTCCTAGATTGACAATTTTAATATTAATATTTCAAACTTTATTAGATATCAAATCCAGACCACTGGACAAGAAGCAGAGACTGGTATGTAACCCCTTGAACCAGTGCAGTGGAATAGTTTACCAAAATTAACTAAAAAAAAGATAAAATTTTACTTACTGCAGTAAGGCTCTGCGCGTAATGTGGCCACAAAAAAAGATCCTCTTGCTGGATAATCCATAGCTTTTATACCAAATGGTGAACACGAGGTTAAATTACATCTATCAAGATTTGTTGTGTTTTCTGCCAATAAACCTAAAGTTAATTGGCTGAAAATTTATTTTATATATTAGAATTATGATATGATTTTTAACAAGTGTTTCTTTCAGGTAGTTTTCTCGGGGGGGGGGGACAAAATGACACAAAATAATCTCCTTTGTCAATTGACCAAATAAACATGTTATGAACTATGTTATTGTTAATACTTATACACATATAATGACAATAATTTGGTAAGGGAGTACTATATGAAGGGCTCAGCTGTAAAACATGGTAACTGACAAATTCTTGAAAATTGAGTTGTAGCATATAAACCAAGAATGGGGAGCTTCAGCTCCGAGAGCTCATAACAAATCCTTCCCATCATTACCTATTCCACTCATTTGTACCTGCACTGGAGACATCATTAATATGTCCCTGTTAAAATATAGTTTTATATTTCTAATCGTGCCTGCAATTTTATTCTGTCCATATTGATTTACATGTGAAGATCTGAAATTTCGTCAGATATTAGCCTATAGTGTTTCACATGGCGGAACCGCATAGAACACGATAAATAAAACAACTTTGGTGCCATTCTGAATACAAACAATCATTTTCTCCATCTGTATTAAAATGGATCAGTGTATAGAATTTGCCATGCTCACACTGGATTGTACACCACTGACTGTTGTTGGTATTGTCAATCACTGTGTACCTGCATCTCCAATACTTACTTACTTACTCACTGGCACTATCGAACCCATAGGTTCATGGCCGCACTGAACTTCCATACTTGTGGGTTAGTTTTGATGTGGCTTAGGCTCGTAAAATGTTAAATTTCTGTAAATCAGTGCATATTATCAAATGTGTTGAGACTTTTTTTAAAAAAACTAAATTTTCCGTAATAAAAATAATAATCAGCCAAAAATTCTGTTTAAAATTATAGAAGTAGGTAAACAAAAGTTCTTGAAGAAGTGCAGTTATGATAACGTTGAACTTTTTTTTTGACAACTCACCTCATGAATTTTGTGTTTTTCATGAAACTGTGGTTTCAAACATAATCACGTCCATCTTCAGCCACAACTGCGACTGATTAAATTCCTTGGCCGTCAACTCTTCTATCGTCACCATCTTCAGCGCTGCCATCAATGGCTGAATTTATGAACTTCAAAATCAAATTTTGTTCGTTAGTAATATCAAAATATTCATTGATCTATATTTATTTTTTTGAATGTTTATCTTCTCCCAAACTGTCAGTTCTAAAGGTAGTAGTAGTAGTCTAATGCCCATTAGCTTGGATGTGTTCCATTTGCTTTCTTGCTTCCCGATAGAGTCCTGCCAGAGTTCTTGTAGGTGACATCTTCAGAGCCTCACAGCTAGCAAGATGATCTTTGTTCATGGTAGTGTTATTATCTTGGCACAGGATACAATTTGGAGAGTTGAAGATTCCAATTTTATGGAGGTGTGCTGCCAGGTAGTCATGGCCTGTTAACAGTCTGAATGTTGCTACTGCTTCGTGTCTTGGTTGTTCAGGTATTAAGTTTTTATTCTGTGAGATAGCTGCCCATGGTTTCTCATTACTTTGTGATTTGAAGTGCTCCATCAGTTCTTTCTGGAAATATCTTTTAATTATAATTTTTGCAGAATGGTAGGGCAGAGATTTATTTGTTTTCTGTAAAATTTTGGTGCCCTTTTTTGCTAAAAGATCTGCCATTTCATTTCCATGTACCCCGCAATGAGAGGATCCATTGGAGCTGGATCATTTTATTTTGTTTGGTCAATAATCTTATGATCTTTTTTATTTCCAACACTTTTCTGGAGATTGGAGAGTTATATGTTGTTCTAAAGGTTTATCCACATGTTTTAAAAGTTTTGCTTTTCTTCCAATTTTATGATGTTCTAATAAACTATGTGCAGCAATTGCAGATTTTTCAATTTCACAATTTTTAATATTTCTAAAATGTTCTTTGGTACAAGTTTCCAAATTCCTTTTAGTTTTTCCTATACAAACTTTATTGCAATCTTTACAACTTATTTGATAAATTCCAGGTTTCTTACTGTCTGGGACATTGACTTTTTTATTAGCACTTAGAAGATTATCCAGACTAAATTTATTTATTGGTGCCAAAGTAATATTGTATTTGTCAAACATTTTTTGAAATTTTCTATGCATTTCAGGATACTAAGTAATTTTCTTGTATTTTTTCTTTTCTTTTAAATTTTGTTTTTTTTTTTTCTGTTTGAATTTCTTTAACTTACTTATAATTAACTATTTATCAAAACCATTTAATCTAGCTGTGTTTAAGATGTGATTATATTCTTTCTTGAACTTTTCTTCATTTGATGGGATATTTGTCAATCTATGTATTTAGCTATTAAATATTGCATTCTTATGTGTAATGTGATTGAATACTGATGATTTAATATAATTATCTGTATGGCTCTCCTTTCTATATATATGAAATTCAATTTTTTCTGTCTGATCATTTCTAATTAAATATAAATTCAAGAATGGAATTTTCTTTTCTTTTTCCAATTCTACAGTAAACTTCACTGATTCATGCTGAATGTTCAATAATTTTAGAGCATCTTTAATATATTTAGAATTTATTATTGCAAAAATATCATCAACATATCTATACCAAATCTTAAACATCCATGGGTATGCTTTTGTGATTTGACACTCCAGGTAACCCATAAACAAATCAGCCAAAAATGGTGAAAGCGGATTGCTCATTGACAAACCCGAAACCTGTTTGTAAAATTTTCCATTGTAAGTAAAATAAGAATTACTGACACAGAGTTTTTTATGGCTTATATATTCTTCTATTATTTCATTTTTGATATTTGGAGAACTCAACCATTTTTTAAAAAAAATTAACATTTTCTCAACTGAAATGCTCGGAAATAAGGAAATTACATCAAATGAGACAAATCTGTCATTGTGTTGTAGACTAATATTGTTCAATTTATCAAGTAATTCCAAAGAATTCTCAATACTTATATTGTTGAATTTGGGAAACTCATTACATAATTTTATTAGCCATTTAGATAAATAATATGGTGAACGAATGTTATTGATTATAGGTCTCATATCTATGAGGTGAGTTGTCAATAAAAAATCTCCGATGAATTTCAGTGATTGTACCTCTTAGGGTCGTATGTTAGAACATTACTCTCTACTCAAATTACTTCCAATCACTAGTGAGCTGATTCACCGTGAGCAATTGCTGAGAACGAATTAACGGCCGACTTATCGGTAATGCATGAGAGTCGACGTTTTCGTAATATTGGCAACGAATTACCCAGAATTCTCAGCGATAAAACCACTTCCGTTATTTTCGTCTGCTATAGAGGAATGCATTTATGCTTGCATCCCGCAAATAATACCGTATACAAACATGTCTGCGACATGCAATATTACGCCGATTCTCCTGTTCTTCCAGTTGAATTCTTTGGTAGACTCTATCAAATTCCTCTTCTCCGTGTATACCGAAAACATGATCGAAGTCTTCAAGGTCCTACATCTTGGATAAATGTTGGATAAAGCAGCAAAGTACATTGATTACCATCGGTTCCCGTCGGTTCCCTTCGGGATTTTAATTTGAGTTGCTCATGTAAGCTACCTCCGCAGGTAGCTTACAAATTTAACCAATTATTATCGCATGAACAGATTTCTGAGTAAGCAAAATCGTATTAGCATACAACTTGCTCAGCAGAGAAGGCATTTTACTGTCTAATGCGTCCAAACATGCGACCCTTAATGTTTACTTCTCGACATTAATTTAATATGATAACATTGTTTAAAAGTATCTGTTGGAAGTGGTCAGTTTTGTTTCAGATAGTTCACGCGGGGACATTTTAATGGTAAACTGATTTTCTCCAAGGGGGGGGTGCAATAAACTAGCTCTGGGAGAGTTGGTTGGTATCTAATGTCGAGCACTTGATAATGAAATCATTCGCTCTCTTGCACTCCAATATTTTTTTGGAGTACAATAAACTAGTTGTAACCGTTTAGTAGTAGGCACCACATGTGGTGGTTACGTCACCCATAGAGAGAAAGTAGGTATAGGAAGGAAGGAAAAATGAACCCCTAGGCCTCGAGTACTCTAATACCATCAGGGTCGAAAGAAACAAGAGGTCAGTCAAGGGAGACTGGATAGAAAAGTTGAAGGAGGGAATTGGTATGGGGAGGAGAAGTAATACCAATTCGGTCAAAAAAGAAAAACTCACCAAGCTGACCAGTGCTTGTTGGTGAGTAGCCCTTCCCTTTCGTTCATCATGCATACGCATGATTACTAACAGCTGCACCACGAGAAGGTGAGGGATTGGACACTAGGTTACTGTCCAGGTCGGTTCCTTTAAGCCTTCGATGGAAGGAATTAAAGGGTCTCCTCTCTGTTAAAAACAGTAGCCTTTCCGCAGCCGCTCTGGGAGAGTATCACCTCCCCTGGAAAAGTTCCTGAAAGAAACACTGTTCTTAACTTAGTTTGTATGGCTAAGGAATATTCACTTTACATCAGATATCAATATAATTAACTGTGTGGTGCTGTATAGATCAATGGTCATGAAAGTACTGAGTGAAATTAAGTTTAATACATTATTTTATTTAGGTAGAATTTTTTATCACTCACCTCATATTGTTCTTATTTGACTATAAACTAGTTTCGGAACATAGTTTCTGTTCCATCCTCAGTATCATCACGACTGTTGTTCTGACGTCTTGAAGAGCTGTCCTTCGCTCCTTCCATTGGCTGACTGAAAAACCTCGAAACCAGGTCATTCTCACTGGGAATTTCAAAGTTCAAAGAGGTTTTTCAGTCAGCCAATGGAAGGGGCGAAGGACAGCTCTTCAAGACGACAGAACAACGGTCGTGACGATACTGAGGATGGAACAGAAACTATGTTCCGAAACTAGTTTATAGTCAAATAAGAAGAACAATATGAGGTGAGTGATAAAAAATTCTACCTTAATGAATATACCTCATAGTGAGAATTCCTAAAATAAGTAATAACATAGTTTATTGATCTGTAATTTCTTTTTTAATGATCTATTTTATCAGTGTGAAATTATGGATATTCTTTCAAAGTTAATACCTTAATTTATTCTGACTATATATTTCAGGTCACTTCAAGGTTGTGTGATACTTCACAAATTGGGGCTTGGCAGGTATAGGAAAATATCTTCCTGAGTCAATGGATCAGAAGTTATGTACTCATATTGTGTATGGCTTTGCTGTACATGATTATGAGAATCTTATTGTAAAAGTTGATGATTCATGGGCTGATTTTTACATCAGTAAGTACATAAAATACATTAAAGCCCTTTTATTTTTTTATCCTGCATATTATATAAATTTAAATTAAATAATCTATGATAATTTTTATTGTAATATGTTTTCTTTTCTAAAACTTTACTAGAGTTCTATGAATGTGTAGTTGCATATAAAAAGAAAGGATTGAAGGTGTCACTGGCTCTTGGTGGTTGGAATGATTCAACTGGTGATAAATACAGCCATCTTGTGAACAGTCCCTCTGCTCGTAGAAGTTTGTGAAACATGCTGTTGAATTCGTAAGAATTAAATTAATCGTGATTATTTCATACCTCATACTTCTATATTTCTTTAAATACAGCACTGCAGTATCGGCAATATCTTATCACCGTCATCAGCTGTTTTCATGATTGTCAATTTTTACTTTTGTTGATAATCATCAAACTGCCATTATCAAAAAAAGTAAAAATTGACAATCGTGAAAACAGCTGATGATGGTGATAAGAAATTGCCGATACCGCAGTGCTGTATTTAAAGAAATATAGAAGTATGAGGTATGGAATAATCACGATTAATTTAATTCTTATGAATTTGAACCTCATAATGTCAAAAATTCCCAAATTTAATATATAAATGTTGTTGAATTCTTAGAGAAACATGGATTTGAAGGCCTGGACCTTGATTGGGAGTATCCCAAATGCTGGCAGGTATGATTAAATATACAGAGTGTAAATGAATTAAACTGAAGAACAATTTGGATAGGAAACCTATGATATAAGATAAAAGATATCTGAGTTATCAATTATAATATTTTATACTTATAATCCAGTATTGAAATGAAGTATGAATATGGATTTGTATGAGATGGTTTTAGGGATTGGATAAAACACAGCTATTAAAAACTAATTAATCTCCAAAATTTAGCTTTTACGTCATCATCTTCCAAACAAGTTTAAGACCCAAAGCCTGTTATGGTTTCAATGAAGCATTCTCTGTCCATCTTTTTCTAGGACGTCCCAAATATCTCGTCCCTTGAATACGATATTAAAGCATCTGCAAAATTCCCAGTAAATAATGAGCAAATCTTCGAAAATTAGATTTTAAAAATATAATTGATTAGTATATTGACTTAGGCTTTCACGGCCGTAGTTAGTATGATAATCTTGAAGATTTCTGGGCTGTTAGTCAGATGCAAACCTCTACAAAAAACAGTCTACTAGACCTTCAAACAGCAATCTCATTGGTGCAATGGAAGTCCCTACCGCTAACCTATCAGAAGGCAGATACAACTTACAATGGAACAGACCACACAGAAAATACATTGCGGTGAACTATATAAATAGGGCAGGCAGTCAACAAAATTGCCAGTCTCAAGACAACCCTTGAGGATGCCAGATGCAGTCTCTGGCGAAACATCAGGGAACTTTAGGCCTCAAGACCATAGCCAACAGCCCGGAAATCTTCTTCAAAAAAATCATAATTGATTAGATTTTAAAAATTAGGTTTCATCTAATCAGTATTAAGATCTGAAGCCATCCCATTCCATCCTTTTTTACTATTTATTTCTTCTTCTTCCTTCCAAATAGGCCAAGGCTTGTTATGATCCTATAGAAAATTTTCCCTCCTGCGTTTCATAGGACGGCCCAGTGATCTTCATCCTCTTGGTATAAAATTATAAACAGCTTTGGGGATCCGATTTGAAATCATTCTTTCTAGATGGTGTTTCCAATTTAGTTGATAGTTGTTTATTTTTTATTATTTCATTCACCTCATACTTCATAATATTAAAGAACCTCATAGTGTTATTTCCTATTTACATAACTTAATAAAGTTGGCTATCAAGTCATAGGAAAACAAGAATAACGTAAACAACTGGAAAAAAGATGAAGTATGAGGTGAGTGAAATAATAAAAAATAAACAATATTAAAGAACCTCATAGTGTTATTTCCTATCTACATAACTTAATTAGTTGATAGTGTTTAATATATTCCAAAATTGGCGTAGTCTTCAATTCTTTTAAGATATCGGTGTTCCTTTTCCGATCCCATCTGGTGTAACCCGCTGTTCTGCGTATGAATCTCATTTCACAGGCCATTATTCTGCTTTCATGTTGTCTTTTTAGTGTCCATGCTTCACTTCCATAGTTACTATTTATTTTTAGTACATAAATTATGTGTATTATGTAAACTACTGATAACTTAGATATTTGTCTGAGACCTTGGATTCCCTGTCTCAAATTGTTTGTCTGCAGTCCCTTTATAACCAGATAAGTTTCTTCAGTTTAATTTATTTACACTTTGTACAATATCCTTTATAGATATTTTAAATTTAAAGTTGATAATGAGAGATAAAACATCATTTAGAGCAGTATTTTGTGCCATTGTTCACTGAATCACCATGACTAAAGTAGAGTACATGATTTGACCATCTAAATTTTTTAAATTTAAAAACATTGCCTACATTCCATTCCATTCCATTCCATAGTAATTCTGCCTGAGGGCAGATCTTTTACAGCAATCATAGCTTTTTCATGCTATGCTTTGCAGCTTTACTAGGGAATTATAGGTGTGGTAGCTTCCCGTTGCTTTCCACACCGGTGAAGGATGATGATGATGGCCAGAAGATTTTAATTGACCGTTGGGCCCTACGCATCCTGACATTTGTCTTACAGGTGAGGAAAACTCCCGAAAAAACCTCACCCAGGATCCTGTCCCGACCGGGAATCAAACCGAGCCCGCTGCGTGACAAGGCAGCATGCTACCTCGAGACCACAGCGGTGGTTACCAAGTTTCTTTAATATTTTAAAGGAAGTTTCACTATGAGGTTTATTTAATTAACCCGTCAGCGTGGAGCGACGTGACATGTACGCAAGTTGAATTCTTCACCAAATGCGGAACGACGTGACGTGTACGCTAGCTACATGCACTGATTTAAACTGTAATTATGACCTTTGCATTTACATTAACTATTTACCGTTTATACAAATGTTATGTAGAGACTTCAAAGTTTATATTAGTGCATATATTAACTGATTACGGCCCTCAGTAACAAGTTAAAATAATTTTATATTTGCATTTATTCTTGCGGCCTCTGACATTTTTCTTAAATTTATAACTTGATAAAGGATTTCTTATAAAACTAAATTCGCCTTTTTTTTGTAGATTAGCTTGTCTATCAAATTGAATCTATTTTCAAAATTCAGTATATATAAAGGCCCAACAAAGTTATTTCCGATTTACGCTATAGTACAGGACCACAACAGTAAATTTCAGATATATATATATTTCAAAAGACGATATCCTTACATTATGGAAAGGTAGTCTACAATTCAGTCAGTATCTAAAAGGTAAAGTGGTCCACTGCAGACCTTAGAAGTTTCTTGGGATATTAGGAGGTTAAGGCTCCCACTTTTTCTAGACTATCGGTACTTGATGTAAGCCGAGTACTTATCTCTGTCTGACGGCCCATAACAAGCATCTGCTACTCATTTCAGTTAGAGGCTGAGTCAACCCCGGGGTCACAGTGCCGCCTGAAGGTTTGGTTCAGTTTAAAAATCCTGATCCACCGGGACTCAAACCCTCGATCTTCCGGCTTGTAGCATGTTGATCTTTTCAGTCCACACCTCCGGTGAAACTATTATAGTCACATTTCATCAACTGGTTTCAGTTTGGAAACCAGAAGAAAGACATTGAAATTTAGGGTTGATGAAGGTCTTTTAGCACAACAGGTCTGATGTGTAGAAAGACAATTTTTTGAAGGCACACGACCTAAAATAATGTTTCCAAAGTGTTAGAAAGACACATTTGGAGAAGGCTGCCCCCCCCCCTACAAGAAAGAAGGTCAGTGCATAGAAGCAATGTGTTTGTAATAAACATGAACAAAGTAAACACAAGGGAAAAAAATACACTTATTGTTCCCCGAGTGTCAAACAGCTGGTTTACATTTTGAAGATTTATCACACCAATTTTTGAAGTTCATTCTTTTTTTTTTAAGACCCTTCTCTTTGTGTAAATATTTCGTTTTGTTGTTAGGTAAAGCCGGTTCTCTGAATTCTTCAAAGAATCCCTAGTGAAATTCACTGTGTCACTTATGTGAGAAATTTACAAAAAGGACCTATTTCAACTGTGGCACAACAACCATAAATAAGTCTGCAAAAAATGCAGAGATGTTATGTGAGAACCGTAACAAATTTAATTAATTAAATGTTATATTAAGGGTTCACCATAAACGAATTGCAAAAACATTTAAATTACTCAAGATATATCAATTTAAATGCGTTATTGGAATACTGGCACTGAACGGCTGAGTTTAAATACCGGTGAACTTCCTCCCGCATCAGAGTATTCCCGGCCATTTAACTCCATCCGCTCTGAAGGGTTAATGAATTGGGTTAGATTTATCAACTCACCTCATAATTGTAGGTTTCTTGGAGACTACTTTTAATTCATCTTCATATCATTTTCAGTTAGATGGAATTGAAAACGATATGAAGATGTATCAAAACTAGTCTTCAAGAAATTTACAGTTATGAGATGAGTTGTTAAATCTAACTCAATTTATTAATATAGAATTTCTGTTTGTAAACATCCTCAATTCTTCATTCTCTTGCATTTGGTCCCAAATATTCACTACAAGATCAGGCTAGTGGTCAGTATTACTGACTACTGTTCATGAGGTCCCAGGTTCGATTCCCAGTCAGACCATAGGGATTTTTTCTTAAAGGGAATTATTCTTGTGGTTGCCCATGATCTGGAATTTAGGTTAAGAACCCTCCTGGCACTTCATTATCATTTATCACCCATCATATCATGGGGGTAATGTAACTCCACCTTCCAGGTGCCCCAACCTAAGAAATGAATTACAATTCCGCCAATGCCAGAGGAGAAAGCCAGAAATGTCATAAATGACTACCTGGTGGCATTAGGCAAAAAAAAATCACTATAGGTACTATTTTCAACAACATTTAGCTTGTTTTCTTCCTTGAAAGTAAGTGATCATGTTTCTCAAAATGTACAGTACCACAGGTAACATTTCAGTTGTATGTATTTTAATCTTTATATTCATAGACAGAAACAAGAAAAATAACACTTTCATAAGCTTAAGAACATATAATTAACTTACTTAAATAGTTGTACAGTCCTGTCTATTCTCTCACCCCAGAAAATACAACACTGTTTTCTAAGAGAATCTGTATAGTATGACAGAGCTCTGCCATGACTACATGACACATACTGCACCAAATCTGAAAAATGTTAACGAACAAACATCAGAAAATCACTTTCATTTGTTGAAAATAGGCCTAACTAACTAACTGACTGGCACTATCGAACCCATAGGTTCATGGCCGTGTGGACATAATTTTTCCATACATCCCTATCCTAAGTTAATGTTTTCCAATCATTCCCTGTATAATCTACTTCTCTGAAATCACAGTTACTGTTATTCTCCCACCTCATTCTTGGTGTACCAAATGGGTGTTTTCCCTCTGGCTTTCCTACAAGAAGCTTCCATGTACGTCTTTCATTCCCCGTTCATGCCACATGTCCTGCCCATCACAGCCTAAGAAACTTAACTGTTCTTATTATATCTGGCTTCCTATAAAAACCATGTGTTCACTGTTATGTAGTCTTCTCCATTTGCCTGTCTGTTCATCTCTCTTTGGTCCAAAAATTTTCCTAAGAACTTCATTCTCAAATATTTGTAACCTCCTTTCCTCCCTTAAAGTAAGAGTCCATGTTTCCCTTCCATATAACTGGTAGAATAATAGTTTTATATATTTTCAGTTTAACATTTTTTTGAAAGGACTTGGGATGTTAAGAGTCTCTGTAATGCATAATAGCACGCATTTCCAGAATTGAGCCTATGTATTCTTTCTTTGTGCATCTCATTCCTATTTGTGATTATTGTTCGTAGGTATTTGAATTCAGCCACTTCCTCAAAATTTCCCTCATTTGTCATTAGTTGTCCATTTACATTATATAATGTATTTCTGTGTGTGACATTTTTTTTAGTTTTATTGATATTTACTTCCAGTCCTAATTTCTTAGTGTTACTCAATAGTGTGAGCGTGTTGGCCTATAGTATCTCTTTGCTATCATCCAGTAGTAACTACATCATCAGCATAAACTAACAGCTTATTAATACCATTGAATTGTAGCCTTCTTCATCCTCTAAAGATTTAATGGCATGCTCTAGTACAAAATTAAATAGTAGAGAAGATAGTGCATCTCCTTACTTCAACCCATTGTGGATTTCAGAGTATCTGAAAACTGTTTGCCTCTACTCTTTGTGCCATTTAGACACAATCGTTTGAGTCTAACTAACTTTTTAGGAATTCTGAACTCCCCAGGATATAGGCTTACATTAAAAAAAATATCTTATTTAAGCATGTTCATTAATATTGTAGATAATGAAAAAATCAACAAATTATAAGAACATATACCAGTATAAATTTCTATGATTTTTAATTACAATTTTTTTTTTATTATATACAACTTTCTTCATTAGAGGATTGCCTCAAGGACAAAGTGATACAGACAATTAATTTTCGAAATTGATGAAATACATTTTTATCAGTAAGCTATAAGATCCAACCAAATACTGTAAAGTGTTTGAGGTGGAATAAATAAACAATATAATTGGGGTGGTTTTCCCATTCAGTTTATAAACATAATTACGGAAATATACCATGAGATATATAATCTTTGTTTGAACATATTACAGTAGATTAAAAATAGCTTGTATTAGAATAAAGTTATACATGCATTACATATATTTAGAATATTTTCCAGACTTTTCATTGCTTTCTGATTGGTTGACCTCCTGTCCAGGACTGATAGCCTATATACTGACAATAAATCTATGGTTTTCTAAGAAAAAATATTTTCAACACAAATTTATTGGTACATTGTTTTATAATTATAGTGAGTGACTTAAAATATATCAGGCATTTTTATTATATTTACCACAAGGAATTTATACTTAAAATATGTGCATGTATATTATTTTCATGCTGTATATGTTGAAAATATCACCCTCTATTTAACCATTGTGATCTAAAATAACATTGCTGCCTTGGACGTAGCAGTCATCAATAAAGTGAATAGGATAATATACAACCCAATTGGGCTATTTTAAATTTGAAATAAAGAAAATATTTTGAAATCAATATCTCTATTAACAATAAGTTAATAACATAAAGAAAACATTTTGGAATGCTGTTAATGATGCTAAGAAATAATGGGATGGTTTTAAACCATTTAAAAAAGTACAGGGATGTCATTCTGTCCCACCTCAAGCATTGATTATTTATTAGTTATTAATGTATAAATTGTATGGGAGAAAGTGGGATCCTAAATTCTAAATTATAAAGCCTTGTAATTAGATGTTAATTATATAATTTTTTACCTGGTAAGTCAGTCGTCCTCAACTAAGTTATTAAACTTCTTCAAGTTATTCTAATATGGAGGCCTTTTGAAAACAATGTTTCATCTTCTGCATTTTAACTGGAACTGATGGCTGATGGTGTTGTATAAGTTGTATAATGGATTTATGTCTGCGGTTATGTTCTCATTGAGCAGGTCTTCATTCCTTGCTTCTTTCAGAATCTCTATGTCTTTGAAGAGATTCTGAAAAAAGCAAGGAATGAAGACCTGCTCAACGAGAACATAACCGCAGACATAAATCCATTATACAACACCATCAGCCATCAGTTCCAGTTAAAACACAGAAGATGAAACATTGTTTTTGAAAGGCCTCCATATTAGAATAACTTGAAGAAGTTTAATAACTTAGTTGAAGATGACTGACTTACCAGGTAAAAAATTATATGATTAACATCTTATTACATAACCACAACGGTGCTTTAACATGAATTTCAAAAGTGTTAAAAGCCTTGTAATATCATCATTATTAAAGATATTACTTAAAATTTAGTATGGAACGGATATTCATTGAGATAAAATTATTATAGACTGCATTTTTAGTTACCCATAAGCCTGTAAAGAGTTTTATTACTAGAATCTGTAGTTGTAACATGAACAATGAAGATTTGTTGTGCTTCCCTTAGAACTCCTGTAAATAACAAACTAACTAACTAACTCGTCCCGTGCCGTAGCCGAGCGGTTAAGGTAGGAAGCCTTGGCGCAGAGCTACGGGATTTGCGCTGGCTCGAGTCTCCATGGGGGAAGAAATTTTCTCGTGGTATTTTGGCCAGTATGGGACCGGTGCCCACCCAGCATCGTGAGGCAATTGGGTAGCTACAATAAGTAGCGGCTCCAGGTTGAGGAACCAGCTATAACGGCTGGGGGACGCGACATGCTAACCACATGTCACCCCTACACTGGCTGTTGATCATCTACCTCTGTGATTGACACATGTGGATGTGAAGGGCCAGCAGCCGGCTGGTAAAAGGGCAACCGCTGAAAAGTGGAAAGACCCTCAATCGGAACTAACTAACTTGCTGGCACTATCAAACCCTATCCTGAGCTAATGTTTTCCAATCATCCCCTGTATAATCTACTTACCTCAAATCATAGTTAATGTTATTCTCCCACCTCATTCTTGGTCTACCAACTATAATCCATAATATAATAATACCAGATTCCAATCATAAAATTATGTTACAAACTGTAGTTAAATATGCATGGATTTGAAAAAATTATGTTGATGGTAAAAGTGCTAGAGAAAGTGATAGTTTTGGTGATTTAACATGGTTGTTAAATTATTCAATTTGTCATTGGCCACTGTGGAGTTCAGATTATTTAAAAAAACACAAGGTTTGAACTTCCTCTCCCTGTTGCTTGGCCTAATACTCAGTTGAGGAGATGATAGTGTGGTATTATGGAAAGAGAAGGGTGGCTAATTTATTTCTCATTTTAAGCTCAGGAAATCCTAGCTTATTTCTCGTATGCAGATTTAATTTGAATAAACTCTATTCAATATTTTGCCAAGATGAGAGAACAAAGGAACAGATTAACAAACACATTAATAAATTGACTTTTTAAGAATTAACTCTAAGGGCCGCATGCAAATACATTAGTCTCTACTCAAATTACTTCCAATCACTCGTGAGCTGACTCACTGTGAACAAGTGCAAAAATCAAATTAGTTACCCACTAACTGGTCATGCATGAAAGTCGTTTTCGTAATATTGGCAAGAAATTACCCAGAATTCTCAGCGATGAAACCACTTCTGTTATTTTCGTCTGCTAGAGCAACGCATTTACGCTTGCGTCCCACAAATAATACCGTATACAACGACGTCTGCATCGTGCAATATTACGCCGATTCTCCTGTTCTTCCAGTTGAATTCTTTGGTAAACTCTATCAAATTCCTCTTCTCCGCATATACCGAAAACATGATCGAAGTCTTCAAGGTCCGACATCTTGGATAAAGCAGGTAGCTTATGAATTTCAACAATTATTATCGCATGAACAGATTTCTGAGTAAGCAAAATCGTATTAGGATACAACTTTCACAGCAGAGAACGCCTTTTAATAATAATAATAATAATAATGATTTATTTTAGCTGGCAGAGTTAAGGCCATAGGGCCTTCTCTTCCTTTTACGGTCTAATACGTTCATAGATTCGACCCTAAGAGGTATAATTTATTTAAGAAAGATTGTATAATCTCACCTCCTATCCTTCTTATTAAACAGGTTTCAGGACGTTATTAGGTTCCATCCTGAGTACTTTCATGACCATTGTTATGTCATCTTGAAGAACTGCCTCTTAAATTTGATTAAAATTTTTTTTTTAGTTGGCCATTTTGGATCTATATTTTTCTTTTTTAAATTTGAGTTATGTTACAGTTGACTTTTTAGGTATAACACTATGAGGTATAATTTATTTAAGAAAAATTGTGCCACCTCACCTCATATCCTTCTTATTATTTGACGAGTTTTGGGACCTTATTAGATTTGATCCTCAGTACTTTCGCGATCATTGTTATGTCTTCTTGAAAAACTGTTTCCTGGTTTCTGAGGAGCAATTCTTCAAGATGACATAACAATTGTTGTGAAAGTACTGAGGATGGAACTTAATAAGATCCAGAAACCTGTGAGTGATACAATTTTTCTTAAATACCGGTATATTAATAAATAGTTTCATATACTTCTTCTTTCATCTATATAATAAAGTTGTCAGTTATACTGACTTAATTTGAATTGTAAGTTTAAATATTGGTACTTACAAACTAAAGCACTGAAATTTCCTTCCTTTAGTGATTGTAAGGATTCAATTCCAGCAGTTATTAAGCATCCAGGTTGTAATATATTCCCATTAAAGTAATAATCAACATGACCTTGAATAAGAAACATTAATTAGAATGATGTATAATAAAATAAATTAAAAGTATGATAACAATTTTTAAGGAACAGAATGTATTACATACTTTACTGTAATAGCATGCAAAAAATGTATTCACTTTCTGGGTAATTTACAACTACAGGCTACTATTATAATCCTATCGCTCTCCTTAAAACTTAATTAAAAAATCCCACTCTCATATGGAACTTTATTACAGAGGCTCGCTCATATAGCTCACTCGGTAGAGCATTTGCCTAGAGTGCAAAAGGTCTTAGTTTGAGCCCCAGTCTCAGCATATGATTTTTCTCTTCAAATATAATTTATCAAGAATGGAAGAAAGTAGATTACCAAATAAAATCTTCCATTATTTTCCAAGAGGAAGAAGAGATGTCAGACGTCCTCGAAAGAGATGGTCTTAGATCTATTAGTGAAGACGGAACAGGCAACTCTTGCCTAAACCAGGAAGTGAAGAAGAAGAAGAAGATATAATTTATCCATTATTGAGATGTATGAAATGAATAATAAAAACATCGAAAGATGTCATACTGGCTTTATAATGTAATGTAAAATTCCCAATTAAATGTCTTCTTAATAAAGAAGCCATCATTTGCAAGATAGAAGCAAAGGTTTCATAGCATTTGGTGTGCGGGAATTAACAGCATATATAAGAGAAACATTTGTATTTAGTATTCACGTAGACTTTCACGGCCGGAGTTGCTATGATGATCTTGAAGAAGATTTTCGGGCTGTAGGCCGTGGTCGTGAGGCTTGTAGTTCCCCGACATTTTGCCAGAGACTGCGTCTGGCATCATCAAGCCTACAGCCCGAAAATCTTCTTCAAGATCATCATTTGTGTTTAGGTTGGAACTTGCTCAGATAGCTGATTCGGTAGAGCATTCGCTAGAGTGCGAAAGGTCCTGGGTTCGAGCTCCAATCTGAGTGTATAATTTTTCTCTTCAAATATAATTTATCCATCGTTGAGATGTATGAAATGAATAATATAAAAATGCCAATATTTATTCCTGTTGCATCATGAACATCCTGGTAACTCTGAATATGTCGCATGGAGCTTTTGCTGTCTGTGAGGATTCAGATGTATGATGTTATTATTATTGTTAAGATATAAATCCTTTCAAAGCTACAATAATTCCAAGCATGCTAATTTCAAATTCGTGTTCACAATAAAATTTAAAGTAAAGGTAAAATTCATAGTAGTAAAAGATTCCGGGCTCTGTGGCCGTGGTCTATAACTGGCGTTTCTTCCATGGCCACAGAGCCCGGAATCTTTTACTACCATGATTACCGGCCATGAAAGCCTGCATTCTACTGGTAAAATTCATAGTTAAATATGGGAAATAACATTATGAGGTTCTTAATTCATAAATTAATGATTCATTTTTTAACATCTTACCTCACATTTTATGTTTCTTCAAACACGGGAATTAGTTTTCGAGAGAAGGATCTCTCTCATTTTCAACTGACATTATGACTACCGGATTTTCGTTGGAATCTCCATCAATAACATTGCCATCTGGTGTTGGTTTGATGAACTTTGAGATGAGGTCACGTTCATCAGGAATCTCGAAATTCATGGATCTAAATTAGTTCTTCTGAATATATATATATATATATATCTTCTCCCAAATTGTCAATTCTAAAGGTTTTTCCAAATGTTTTAAAAGTAGGGCTTCTTTTTCAATTTTATGATTCTCCAATAAAGTATGTGCTGCAATAGCTGATTTTTCAATTTTAAGAAAGAATACAATCACATTTTGAACATAGCCAATTTAAATGGTTTTGGAAAAGAAATAATTGTAAATAAATTAAAGAAATTCAGACAACAAAAAAGATTAAAAGAATACACTACCCTGCAATCTGATTCAAAGAAAGGAAAACAGTTTAAGAAAATTATGTATCATCCTGAAATACATAACAAATTTCAAGAAATTCAATATTACATTGGCACCGATAAATAAATTTAGCCTTGGTAATCTATTAATCACTAATAAGAAATTGAACACCCCAGATAGCAAAAAATCTGGAATTTATCAAATTATTTGTAAGGACTGCAATAAAGTATACATAGGAAAAACAAAAAGAAATTTGGACACTCGCACTAAAGAACACTCCAGAAATATTAAAAATGGTAAAATTGAAAAATCAGCTATTGCAGCACATAGTTTATTGGAGAATCATAAAATTGAAAAAGAAGCCCTACTTTTAAAACATTTGGAAAAAACCTTTAGAATTGACAATTTGGAAGAAGATTTATATTCAAAATAACAAATTTAGATCCATGAATTTCGAGATTCCTGATGAACGTGACCTCATCTCAAAGTTCATCAAATCAACACCAGATGGCAACATTATTGATGGACATTCCAACGATTCCAACAAAAATCTGGTAGTCATAATGTCGGTTGAAAATGAGAGAGATCCTTCTCTCAAAAACTAGTTCCCGTGTTTGAAGAAACATAAAATATGAGGTAAGATGTTAAAAAATCTCATTAATTTATGAATAAAGGCAAAATTATTCCACTACAGGCCTTAGGAGGCTTTTGGGGTAGTAGGAGGTTAAGGCTCCCACCTTTCTAAATGATTGGCACTTGATGCTTGCATTTATCCCCAGAATAAACATCTGTTACATTCCATTAGACGTTACAATAAACTCAGGGTCATGGTTCTGCCAGAAGGTTTAGGTCAGTTAAAAATTTTGACCTCACTAAAAGACTTGAACTCCTGACTTTCCAGCTTGTTGTGCATTGCCCTAACCAGCCGTGCTATAGTGTGCCCCAAGAATAAAATATAATACTGTTAAAATTACTTTACCTTAGTTCCCTACTATATGTCTCATTGAATTGGTATGTTGACTGCATACCATTCATGACATCTGTGGGCAAATAATGTAACTAAATTAACTCCTAACAAAGGAGAGGCAGTGGCTCAACATTGGGCTATGCCATTATAGATTATAGATAGAAAATTACCTTATTTATATAGAAAATGTGCTTTATGATTCTTCTGAGAAGTAAACATGTCAATCAGTCTCTGGTTGTATGAAGGAATCTCTGCAATCATATTAGATATTTTGTGTTTCTTAATTTGAATTCTTTAAGATATGTTATGCCCATTAGTGTCCAACTAGTTCTCTCCATGAAATATACCCACAAAACAGAAGAGAATATTAATTTTTTTCTCACCTACAGTCAGCCACGATTTTCTTTCAAATCAAGAAGTTTCAAAATTTTGATTATATGTCTTGCAGTTTTGATGAAGCTTAAAATCATAGTCCTTTCCACTTCTATTTATAACACTGAAAATTGAGTTTTTAACACTGTGTACACTGTATTCACAATGACAGCATAAACACCAATTTAAAAATTTGTAAAAGTACACAAGACTTAATTTTCACAACTAGTACATATCACCTTTCAGTGCTAAAAATACTGAAAAGACAAATTCTGTAAACTTAATCTAAAACAAAATTGGGAATTTTCAACCATATCACTTTATTCTGTTTACAGTGGAAGATAACGGATATGCAAGTAGAAAGAGAAAGCTGAAGAGAATTTTATTTGAAGGAAGCAGCACCCTACCTAAAGTGGACAGCACAAATCGTCTATTGCCACAGCACTAATCATCTATTGACAGTGTTAAACATCTAGATACACCCACCTAGAATGTTCCTTTTTGATGAGTTCATCAAAAATAGCCCAAACTTGACATAACAATCTATTACCGAGTTCATTGGACTTATAAAAAAAACAGCTGTACTGCTTATAGAATTGACTTCAAATCAGCCCTAGAGAGAACTGGAAGCTTCAAAAACTTCTAACTTAAGTTAGTATTTAATTTTATCCATATGATAACAGAACAGGAAATAATTATTTAGATCTTCATTTGGTGTTATTGGATCAGATAAAATATAATTGAAAATTCAGTATCAAGTTTAAAATATTCATCAGCATCATCATAATTTTCTTATCGTGTCCTTTTGGTTGAATACAAATTTGCCTCCAACCATTTCTATCTTCCCATGCTTTGCTTCTTTTTAGTTTCCCAGTCATATCCTCTCTCTTATAAACTTTTCTTCGCTTGGTTAATCATCTTTCTTATCGTCTACCTCGTGATTGTTTTCCTTATATCTTGAGATTTAACAGTCTTTGTGGTAGTCTTTCCTTTTCCATTCTTTTTAAATGTCCAAACCATTTCAGTCTATTTTTCTCTATGCCTGTTAATGTTTCTACACTGAATGTCTCCCTGATTTTGTCATTCCTTATTCTATCTCTCCTTGTTTTATGTACCATTTCATGTAAGAATTTCATTTCTGTAGCTTGAATTCTGCTCAATTCCTTCTTAGTATATGTCCAAGTCTTAGCTGCATATGTTAGAAATGGTTTTATACATTGCCATTTTACACTTGGTGGGTATATCTTTATTCCAGATTAATTGTTTAGTTAAATTATAGGCTTCTAAACTCTTCTCTATTATTTACTGATTTCAGTCTGTATTTTCCCATTTGCATTTATCACCATTCCTAAATACGTAAATTTTTCCACTTTTTGTAGATTTATGTTAAAAATATTATGAGGGTAAAATATTAAGAGGAGCTGAGCTCCATTAGCCTTTAATGATACACTGTGTCTGGTTAAAAGATATACAATAGAATGGATTTTCTATAGGATCGTAACAGGTCTTGGCCTAATACTTGGAAGGAAGAAGAAGAAGAAGGATATTATACTAGGGCATTCGATAAGTAATGGCAACACTGCTATAACATCATAAAAACGTTTATTTAGGTTGGTTACTTTTGACATTATGAACTTAATTTATAGTCTCTTGCCAAGTCAACTATATGTTGCCAAATCCTTGCAATACAGTTAACTTCATCTCCAGCACCATTTCTGGATATCTCTTTTACTGATCAATCTAGAACTTTCTGGATATAAGTTCTTGATTGAAACTGAATGTCTCATAGAGGTTCGAGAATAAGTTACAGTTACAAGAGCTCATGTCTGGTGAACTTGGTGGATGTTCGAATACTTCCCAATTCCACCTTCAAAACAAATCCTACTGACTATCTTTTTTAGGGTGGTATTACTTACTAAATGTTAGAAACCTGAATGTATTCACAAAATATTGCTATTTCGAGACTTTCAATATTACAGATTTATACAACAAAGACTACTCAACCATATATTACAAGATTACATTGGTCACTACTAAGATCGCCCATTTACAAGAGTGTTGCCATTATTTATCAAATGTCCTAGTATTATATGCTTATAGAACTTATGGTAAATTACCTCGAGGTTCCCTTACTCCAGGTCCAATAAAAGGAAGTGTTGAAGTATGTGCAATTTCTACAAATTTTGCATCAGTTCTTGATATTTGTACTTCATCACTGTATCCTTGAAACAAGGGTGCTGCAGGTTCTAGACCTAAAATTAAACTATTTTCCATTTTAATGTCTAGGATTAACAATAAAATTTAATGTCATCTTGAAAAAAATAGTAATGAGTCTAACTATAGATTCAAGAGTCTTTAGTGTTAAACTGAACCCATATTCAAAAAAATGATGAATTTTATGGTCACCTCTTTGATTATGACCAATAATATGAAAATTAAAAAGTGAGGGAATGTAAAATTGAATATAAATACTTGATTACAAAAATTGAATCGTAAATAAACACTTCATATATTCTCTCTGAAATATGTTAAGGTGAAAAAATTCATCTCATGAGATGAGGTATATATTTATGATCTAGTTTATGTAATTATTACCTTAGAATGACAATATGTTTTTGTTTTCAAATGCTGGGCCTTGGCAATGAAGCCATTAGCGTTCTTGCTCTCCAATATTTCTCTATGGTGGATCCAACAGGTAATACTTCACAGGTTTGTAGATGTTCTTCGTTCATTTCTTTGTCTTTGTTGCATAGAGGATAATTTGGATTTGTGTAGATTCCTATTTTATATAAATGTTTGGCCAAATAGTCATGTTCTGTAAGCAGTCTAAATTTTGCTACTGTAGTTTTACGTGGAATTTCTGGAATAATATCTGGCTTCTTTACTAAAATATTCCATTTTTTGTCTTTGGCTTTATTACATAGGTCTTGGTTTTGTTTGATTTTATATTTGTTTTTAATTATTCTTTTTATGGATGTGAAAGGTAAGCTTTTAGTAGTATTCTGAATTAGATTGGAGCCTTTTTTGGCAAGAAAATCAGCAGTGTCATTTCCAGCAATTCCACAATGTGCAGGTATCCATTGCAATTGAATTCTTTTCTGTAGTTTTTGGAGTTGTTGAATCATTTTGTAGCACTCTTTAATTTGTATTGACTTCATTTTGTGTGAATTTATTGCATATATTGCTGCCTTAGAATCAGAGAGTATGACAGCATTTTGAAATTTATTTATTCTGTATAGTAATTGTTGGAGTGAAATATGAATAGCCGTTACTTCCGCATCAAAATTTGTTGTGTGGTATCCTGCTGGTTGATAAAATGAAAATAATGCACATGTAATTCCTGATCCTGAGTTGTTATCAATAGTAGATCCATCTGTGTAGACATGTAACCATTCTTCTGGTGGATATCTCTTATTCACAGCTTCTAATGCTAGAGCTTTTAGTACAGGTGTGGGAGTTTCAGATTTTGTAACTGGTTCTTCTAGATTTAGCTGAATGTTAATTGGTTCAAAAGTAAGAGGGTTTTCTCTGATCAAAATATTTTCTTTAGATTTAGGAAGATTCAAATCTGTTTTTATTTCTGTTACTTTGGACAAGAAACTTGTTTGTGTTTTCAACTTGGTTGGTTGTAACTGTCTTTTTTCCCATTTTGATGTTGTTAACCGTAACATTTTTTCGTGTTGTGTTATTGCCTGTTCCTCTAAAGTTAGACATATTGGAGGGTTCTGAGTTAGTGCTTGCATTGCTGTGATTGGGGTTGATTTAGCTGCGCTGGTTATAAGCCGTAAAGCCTGATTTTGGCATACTTCTAGGCGATTTAGGTTCGAGTTATTTGCTGTGATTATTACCTCCCCGTTGTATAGAAGTATTGGCTTGATGAATGTTTTATACGTGGTGTTCAGAGTCTGGCGATTACTACCCCACTTTGCTCCAGCTAATCTTTTTAAGATTGAAAATCTTTTCGTTGCTTTGTTTACTACTGCTTCAATATGTTTTCTCCAAGATAATTTTGAATCAAAAATTGTCCCTAGATATTTTGTTTTATTTGTTTGTCTCAGCTTTGTTTTCTTGAACTGTAGATTTAGTTTTGGGACTTTTTTCTTCAAGCTAAATATTTGAAATGTTGTTTTGTCTGTATTAATGGCCATTAAATTGTTGTGGGTCCACTTTTCTAATTGGTTAAGAGCCTTTTCCATAGAAAATTTAGATTTTTCTATTTGTGAGGAAGATGTCCACATAATCATGTCATCTGCAAAAAGAGCTGTCTTTATTTCCGTGTTTGATATAGCTGGTGGGAGATCGTTGATGTAGATGTTGAACAGGGTTGTACTTAGTACTGCACCTTGAGGGAGGCCCATTTTTATTTGTCGGAATTTGGAAGTACTGTCATTGTATTTTGTAGCACAGAAACATTGTGAAAGGAACTGGGTGATCCAGTTTAACATATTGTTTTGAATGCCAAGTTTTGTGAGTTTTTCAAGTAATTTGTATCTCCATGCTGAGTCATATGCTTTTTCAAAATCAATGAAAACTGTTAGCGTATCTTGATTTTTGTCATGACAATATTAATGATTTATATATATGATGCCTTACTATTGAAAAAAGTTTTTGTCCCCTCCCTTTTTTTTTAATGTTATTAATTTAGAGTCCACCGCTATGGTCTCAAGGTAGTGTGCTGCCTTGTCATGCAGTAGGCCTGGGTTCGATTTCCAGTCGGGACAAGTTCCTGAGTGAGTTCTTTTTTGGGGTTTTTCCTCACCTGTAAGACAAATGTAAGGAAGCTTAGGGCCCAACGGTCCCCGAAAATCATCCGGCCATCATCATCATCCTTCACCGGTGTGGAAAGCAACGGGAAGCTACCACACCTATAATTCCCTAGTAAAGCTGCAAAGCATGGCATGAAAGTGCTATGATTGCAGAGGAGGACTTGCCTCCGGGCACAATTGCTATGGATGGATTGATTTAGAATGAATCTCAAATCTAAATTGCACAAAAATAGTTTAGAAAAATCTCAGTTATCTGATCACTGACTTTAAAACATGTCAATATATTTTTGTTTAGAATTAAAGTCTATTAAGAGGAGTCTTTATGCTCACCTGTTAGTCTTTCAACACATGGAGTTTTCGTTTTGGTGTCTGACAAACCTTTAGCTATGTAAGCTCCTACGTGAGATCCTAAACTCAAACCAATAATGTGGAGTTTACATTCAGACATTCCATAATTGTTTGATAAATATTTAACAAATCTGTAACAATAGTTTTTTGAAGTTAGCTTGAATCATTGTAAATTGACTAGTTACATCATATTGTAAAAAATATTTTTATTCGTAACCTATGTTAGCCTTCCTTATCCAAATAATACCTTAATTCAATGTTTACATTATAAATTTAACATTTTTCATTGAAGGTCAAATTATATATGAAGAGAAAAATATACACCTAGACCGGGATTTGAACCCAGGACCTTTAGCTTTATAAGCTAATACTCTGCCACTGAGCTATCCAAGGCCTCCGATATAAATATAAATTTTTCTCTATACATTTAATTCCCGAGAGCACCAAAGGTTTGCGAACCGTTGCTTGACATGCGAATGACAGTTTCTTATTTAAGAAGATATTTATGGGAATTTAACATTACTTTATAAAGCCAGTAGAGCTTCTTTCAATGTTTTTATTATAAATTTTACATTTCTCACTGAAGGTCAAATTATATTTGAAGAGAAAAATATATGTTCTATTGACTTTATAAAGTAATGTTAAATTCCCATTAAAAGTCTTCTTAAATAAGAAACTGCCATTTGCATGTCGAGCAGTGGTTTACAAGCTTTTAGTGTTCTCAGGAATTAAAATTTCAGTGGCAGAGCATTAGCGTATAAAGCTAAAGATCAAACCCTGGTCTAGGCGTATATTTTTCTCTTCAAATATAATAATACCTTAATTGCCTATTAGATACCTCATTGAGGTGATGTGCTGACCACATATCACTCATTAACATCTGTAGGGAAATAAGCATAACTAAATTAGCTTGTTCAAGAAAATCCTACTTAGGAACACCCATGTCCCCTTTCAGGACTTATGGGGTGTATATATATGTATATATATGTCCACTGCTGTGGTCTCGAGGTAGCATGCTGCCTTGTCACGCTGCAGGCCCAGATTCGATTACTCATCGGGACAGGCTCCTGGGTGAGATTTTTTTTTGGGTTTTTCCTCACCTGTAAGACAAAAGTAAGGAAGCTTAAGGCCCAAAGGTCCCCAAAAATCATCAGGCCATCATCATCATCCTTATCATTATCGTCATCATCGTTCATCGGTGCAGAAAGCAACGGGAAACTACCAACCAATAATTCCCTAGTAAAGCTGCAAAGCATAGCATGAAAATTCTATGATTGCAGTGAAAGACCTGCCCTTGGGCAGAATTACTATGGATGGATGGACGGATATATATATATATAGATATACATATTAATGGTAACTTACAAATGAATTGGAATCAAATACTTGACATAATGTCACATAGAAAGTTATCTTAAAAAATATATAAAATTTCTGCTTTGGATCTTAGCCATGTTTATATTTAGATGTAGAAGTCAGTAATTGGATTTAGTTACTAACAGAAATTTTCAAGTGTTCTTTAATGACTAGAAAAATACTAAATTTGGACCATTGTATGAATGGTAGTGACGCCACAGATTTATTGTTTATACCCAAAACAGACATTTGCAGTAATTATAAAATATGCAGTTTAGAATCCTCTACTGTCTGCAATATTTTGACCCTATACGAGGTATTAGAGATATTCTTTATAAGAAAAATAAAAAATGTTATTGTTTAAAAGATTACCAATATTTGAACAGTACATTTAAGTTCAGTCTGATATTCCAGAAATGTCATAAAAGACAACCTGGTGGCATTAGAAAAAAAAAATTCCCATTTTATAAACTTACCGTACAGCCTGAGCTGCCACAGTTCTCATTGTGGATATAGTTTGAAAATAGTTTTGATTTGCGCAGATGCTCCAGTCTATGAAGATGAAGTTAGTGTCTTCCTGGTAAAAGAAGTATACTTTTAAAATTGGTGCAGAATTTACAAAAAACAGCATAAGTCCCACATATCAGAATGGAGTTTCTTCTCATCTGTCCAACCACAAGACATCAGGACAGCATAGACGTCGTGCTGGCCATTCCAGGCCAGTCTAACTGATTTAGAATTATACCCAAAAAAAGACATTCTATTAGGAAATGGAAAACAACACATCCTGAGATCCTATATTCAAATCTTAGCTCAGTTGTGCTGCAGGTAAGTAAACTTGTAATTGATGACTTGGTACATTTTGATTCATGGATCCTCCAGCTCCAGTAACACTTCCTGGCAGCGCTGGATATTGATGGCAATTTAATGGACCTAGGTGCAATAATGGCCGAATTTCCTCAGGACTCACAGTTGGCCATGATGTTGATTACTAGCATTAACTACAATTGCTGCAAATGTCCTCTCCGGCACCGCCACATTGTCAGGCAACATCTAGTGTAGACACGTACAGGTATCTCAGATCTTATAAACAACATTCTCCAATTAACAGTTCCACTACTACAGATGTGACTAGAAATGCCAATATATGATAGACAATCAAAGTTAAATATGGGAAATAACATTATGAGGTTCTTAATTCATAAATTAATTAGTCATTTTTACATCTTACCTCATAGTTTATGTTTTCTTAAACATGGGAACTGCAGTTTTCAACCGCCATTATGACTAGTCATAAGAAGTGTTTAAGATAACATAAACTATGAGGTAAGATGTAAAAATGACTCATTAATTTATGATAGACATGAGAAAAGTAGTCAAATAATGCAATACAGTAAACTCCCGATTATCCGTGTGCATATTATCTGGTTTGCAGATTATCTGGGCATGACTATTTTAACTGTATTTTTTAAAAAATACTGTATTTTGTATCGTTATGAAAAAAATTCTTTATTTTTAAACATGCTACTGTGAACTGCGCTTAGAAACTAACACAATAGAGTAACCTTCACTCACAACCCCCTCCCCTGACGCATTTAACGGTACCAAGCAACATTCTGAGAATACAATACAATTTCAGAAATTTCCGTTGCATGAGTCACTGAATGTTTGTTGTTAGAGATTGAAATCACGGATTTGCTGTGGCAGTGGATTTATCAGTGGTTAATAGTGTAGTCATCTATGGTTACTAGTCAGCGATAACCCTACTAGTGTGGGAATCGCTGATTATTTGTCATCGCTGGTTATAAGTGTGGATATCGGTGGTTACTAGTGTTGTTGTCGCTGGTTACGGTGGCCATTTGAATAACTGTCATGACCACTCTCACAGGAAATAGTTCCACTTTTTTTTTTCATATTTACGAGTAAAATAAAATAATGGTAATTACGACTCGCACCTAAATACATTTAATATAACATTTTCTTAATATTTGTTGCATTTAAGTAGTGTTAAAGTGGGTAAATAAATTTCTGATCAACTTCCACGGTGCCGAATAACTCACATTCAGTACCAGGCACTGAGCAGGGCATTTAAATCCACAGGCCAGCCATTTAAATACCCCAGCTACTCTTTTTGTGGCACTTCAGAAAATGGACCATTATTCACAAACTATTAGTCCTAGAAAATTCAAATTTTGTACATATCTAAAGGAGATATACTAGTAGGATTTGATGGTGAAATAACTTGGGTGATTGATATCACATGGTATCGGCGTATCAATTTCAGGAAGTGGAAGTTCATCTTCACTTTCACTTTGTGAATCTTCTAATTCAGGAATCAGTTCATCACCTGAATCATCATTATACAAAATATTCACTAATTCTTCTTCAGTGAGATATTTTTCTTTTGCCATGGTTTCACTCACGCACAAACAACAGCGCGATAACGAGAAACATGTACGACTGCATTGGAGCCTGGAGTCAAGTTTGGGTGAACGAATTCCATGTGTTGTTTGTTTTAAAAGTAAAAGGGGATTCACCAAGGTTAAACGTGTTAAACGGGAATAGAAAATGTAGTTTTACATGCCATCTATGATCTCCAAGACATACTAAGCCAACACAATATTTAGGCGCCGAATATAAATGCGGTTTGTTCGTGCCCACTCTAAAACTGACCGACGGCCACATACACGATAGTCTCTTTAAATGCCTTAACTGGTTTACGGTACTGAATGTGTTACTTGGATTATCCGTGTTTTTTTATTTTCCGTGCATATTTCGGTCCCAATTAACAAGGATAATCGGGAGTTTGCTGTACTTGGGTTAAAAATTTATTATATATTTTGCACATAATATAAAAATTTGAGTACATAAAAAATTTGTTCTTAGCAATTATGGTTTGAATTTTCCAACAACCATTATGCAGTTAAAGTAATTCTAAATAAGTAAACATAGTGAAGATATATGTTTTGAAGGCCATTCATTGTCCTCATTCTGACTAAAGTTGACATAATTATATAAAATAAATAAGTTGAGTCTGTTGTCATCTTACCTTATATTAATTATTTAATTTATTAATTAAGATATTTGTCTGCACATTCTTACCTCGTATGGTTATTTTTGTTGTACATATGTTTCAAGGCTTCTGAGCCCCATCATCAGCGATTACAGACTGATTTTTCTCAAGTTGTCGGCCCTGATTTTCTACTCCTGCTCCCTCTGCCTGTGGTTCAATGAATTGCTAATTAGGTTCCTTTCTCCAGGAATTTCAAAATTCATAATTCTTTCCTTGTTCTTCTGTATGTAGATTTTTTCCCATATGGTGAGTTCATTTTTGTTTTCTAACCATTTTAATAATTTTCTGTTTACATCTATTTTGTGTTTTTCTGACCAAACATGAGCAGCCACTGCAGATTTTTCTACTTCCCCTTTTTTTACATTTCTTATGTGTTCTTTAGTTCTAATGGTTACATTTCTTTTTGTTTTCCCTATGTATATCTTATTGCAGTCTGCACATTTTATTTTATATATTCCTGAAATTTTACCATCGTCAATCTTTAAATTTTTGTTGATTTTTTTTTTAGTTTACTTAAACTATGATCATTCTTTGGTACTAAACTAATATTAAATTTTCCAAAAATCTTTTGAAATATATTGTGTGCCCAATGGTGATTGGTGATATGTGAATTTCCTGTATTTCTTATGAATTTTGAAACTCCCGGAGAAAGGACCTCATTAGCAGGTTCATTGGACCACAGGCAGAGGGAGCAGGAGTCAAGAATCAGGGCTGACAACTTGAGAAAAATCAGTCTGCAATCTTTGAAGATGGGGCTCAGAAGCCTTGAAACATATGTTCAACAAAAACAACCATAATAGGTTACAATGTACAGACAAAATATCTTAATTATTAAATAAACATCTTAATGTTACTTCCTGCTGTGTTAAAAAAAAAAATTATTGTTGATTCAGTAGATACCTCTGAATGTGTATTTCAAAAACTTAGTTATGATATTCAGTTTGTTTTTAGCATAATTTCACTATTTTAGTATGACATAATTTCACTATTTTAGTATGACAATTGTTTGAGGAAATTACAAGAAACTATTATAAGAACAACGTAAAATGGCACATTCTCATTTCTTATTTTGGGTTCACCACTGTGGTATCAAAGTAGCATGCTGCCTTGTCACACAGCGAGCCTGGGTTCGATCCCCGATCGGGACAAGTTTCTGGGGTAAAGTTTTCTCGGGTTTCTCCTCACCCGTAAGATAAATGTCAGGAAACTTTAAGGCTCAAACGGTCCCCGAACACCATCTGGCATCATTATCACCAAAATCATATTTGCCTAATTAGGTTAAGTTTAGTTTAAAGCCTCTCCTAGCGCATCATCACCATCATCATCAACACATTATCGGGACAGCGTAACCCCATCTTCTAGGTGCCCCAACCTCAAAAGTGGGTTACAAGTGCACCATGGCAGGAGAGAACACCAGAAATGCCGAAATGACAACCTGGGACATTGGAAAGGGGAAAAAAACTTTTTTATGGATTAACACTATATTTGAAGAGAAAAATTATATGCTCAGACTGGGATTTGAACCCAGGACCTTTTGCACTCTAGGCGAATGCTCTACCAAATGAACTATCTGAGAAACTCCAAACCAAATGCAAATTTCTCTCTTATATACACTGTTAATTCATGTGTACCAAATGCTATGAAGCCTTTGCTTCTTTATTAAGAAGACCTTTAATTGGGAATTTTACATTTTATTATAAAGCCAGTATGGCTTCTTTCGATGTTTTTATTATTCGTTTCATACATCTCAATGATGGATAAATTATATTTGAAGAGAAAAATTATATGCTCAGATTGGGTTTGAACCCAAAACCTTTTGCACTCTAGGCAAATGCTCTACCAAGTGAGATATCTGAGAAACTCCAATCTAAACGCAAATTTCTCTCTTATATACGCTGTTAATTCCCGCACGCCAAATGCTATGAAGCCTGTACTTCTATCTTGCAAATGGTGGCTTTTTTGTTGAGAAGACCTTTAATTGGGAATTTAACATTACATTATAAAGTCACTATGGCTTCTTTCAATGTTTTTATGAGGTAATATTTATAAAGTAAAATTTTATCACCTCACCTCATATTCTTCTTCTTCTTCGACTAGTTTAGGGACCTTCTTTGGTTCCATCCTCAGTATTTTCATGACCATTGTTATGTTGTTTTTAAAGAGCCACCTCTTGCTCCCTCTGTTTCATTTTTACATAATTTGGAGGGATTCTTGCAAAAATATTGTGTGTATATATATATACGTCCACTGTTGTGGTCTCGAGGTAGCATGCTGCCTTGTCATACAGTGGACCCAGGTTTGATCCCGGTCGGGGCAGTTTTTCTCAGTGAGGTTTTTATCGGGATTTTTTTCACGTGTAAGACAAATGTCAGAAAAACTTTAAGGCCCAAACGGTCCCCAAAATCATATGGCCATTATCATCATCCTTCACCAGTGTGGAAAGCAACGGGAAGCTACCACACCTACAATTCCCTAGTAAAGCTGCAAAGCATAGCATGAAAATGCTAGAAGAACCTGCCTTCGGGCAGAATTACTATGGATGGATATATATATATTACACCCTACTTTTTTTTAAGTAACTTAATGGAATAATGATACTTACTCTTTCCAAATACAAATTCTTTAACTTTTCAAACCTATCATCAAAAGAACTAAACCATCCATGTATAGCTATTACAGTCATTCTGTTGCGATCGAAGTATGAGCTGTTAAATGATGTGATAGGCCATCCAGAAACTGTGTAATTTTCGGAATTGGTTGTTCTGAAATTTAAGTAATACTTGAAGTTATTATATTTGAAGAGAAAAATTTTCGCCTAGACCGGGACTCGAACCCGGGACCCTTGGCTTTCCGGGCCAAGTGCTCTACCAACTGAGCTACCGAGGCGAGTTACGATCTAGACGCAAATTTTTCTCTTATGTATGTTGTAATTCCCTCGCGCCAAATGCTTGAAACCATAGCTTCTATCTTTGCAAATGGCGGCTTCTTAGTTAAGAAGACATTTATTGGGAATTTAACACTACTTTATAGCCAGTAGGGCTTCTATTGACGATTTTTATTATTAATTTAACACTTCTCATAGAAGGATAAATTATATTTGAAGAGAAAAATTTTCGCCTAGACCGGGACTCGAACCCGGGACCCTTGGCTTTCCGGGCCAAGTGCTCTACCAACTGAGCTACCGAGGCGAGTTACGATCTAGACGCAAATTTTTCTCTTATGTATGTTGTAATTCCCTCGCGCCAAATGCTTGAAACCATAGCTTCTATCTTTGCAAATGGCGGCTTCTTAGTTATTATTAGATATTGTATGGTGCAGAATACTGAATATACTTATATTTAAGCTAACAGTGTTACATATTCTTTAAAGTACTGTTAACTTGCAGTGTAACTTTGGACTATCATAACCAACTAATTCACTGGCACTATTGAACCCTTAGATTCATGGCCACAAGCTCTCCATACATCCCTATTCTGAGCTAATGTTTTCCAATCATCCCCTGTATAATGTACTTTCCTCAAATCATGTTAATGTTATTCTCCCATCTCATTCTTGGTCTACCAACAGGGCATTTTCCCTCTGGTTTTCCTACAAGAAGCTTCCATACCTCTCTTTCATTTCCCATTCGTGCCACATGTCCTGCCCATCACAATCTATGAGACTTAACTGTCTTATTATATCTTGTTTCCTATAAAGATCATGCAGCTCATTCTTATATAGTCTTCTTCATATGCCTGTTTATTCATCTCTCTTTGGTCCAAAAAGTTTCTTAAGAACTTTTACTCAATTACTCATAATCTTTTCTCCTCCCTTAAAGTAACAGTCCATGTTTCGCATCCATATAATATAACTGGGAGAATAATAGTTTTATATATTTTGATTTTTTTTAAAGAAGTTGGGACGATTGGAGTCCCTGTATTGCATACTAGCATGCATTTCCAGAATTGAGCCTATGTTTAATTTCTTTGTGCATATCATTCCTATTTATAATAATTGTTCTTAGGTATTTGAATTCAGCCACTTCTTCAAAATTTCCCTCATATGTCGTTAACTGTCCATTTCCACTGTATAATGTCTTTCAATGTGTGACCATATATTTAGTTTTACTGCTGGTTACTTCCAGCCCCAGTTTCTTAGTGTTATTCAATAGAATGTGTGTGTTGGCCATTACTATATGCTCTCTATTGCCTAACAATACATAATTAGCATAAACTAACACTTTATTAATACCATTGAGTTAGGCCTTCTTCATCCTTAAAAGATTTTATGGCTTGTTCTATGTAGGACAAAATTTGAAGAGTAGAAGAGATGCTGAATCTATTGTGAATGTCAGTAGTATCCGAAAACTGTCTGCCTACAAGCACCCTACTCTTTGTGCCATTTAGACACATTTGAATAAATCAAATTACATTTTTAGGAATTCCGAACTCCAAGAGGTTACTATATAACTTCTCCCTTTTAATTTAAGTCTACATACAGCTGATGCACAGTGCCATTATATTCCCATTTTTTCTAAAATATATCTTATACTGAAAATCTGATCTGTTGTAGACCTAGTTCTCCTAAATCCACATTGATGATCTTCTACTATGTCATGAATGTTGGGACTAAGAGTAAGTCTCTACTAAATATATTTATTAGAATTTTGTATGAAGTTGAAAATAATGAAATACCCCTGTAGTTGTTGCAATCAGTTTTATTCTTTCTTCTAATTGGTATGATAATCAATTCCTTCCATTCATTTGGAAGAGCCATTTTTTTTTCTCAAATCATATGTAGCCGACATATCTTGTCCATAAATTTTTTTCCGCCTGATTTTATCCGTTCTCCTGGGATTCCTCTGAACCTGATGCTTTATGTATCTTTAATTTTTCTATTGCCATTTCAGCCTCTAATGCATTTGGTTCTGTGACTAACATTTTTGTTGTCTGTTACTCTTCAATATCCTGTTCTGCATACACATTTAATAGCTGATTAAAGCAACTTTTTCATCTATTTAATCTACTCCTGAATCTGAATTCATATCTCCATTTTCATTCCTATTTATATTTGTTCTAGCCTGAAACCCATCCCTCTCTATCCTAATTCCCTGATATAATTCTCTCATGTTCCTATTTTTTGCATTCGTTTCAAGATCATTAATCTTCTCTCTCAAATATTCCCCCTTTTTATGCTTTAATAACCTTGTACTTTGGGCCAACGTAACATTTTTTGTTCTATTTTGGGCCATCATAGAAAAAAAAATTGTGCCAATGGTTGAAAGTGAAAATGGATATAATTAAAGAATTAACTCTAGAGTCTAGAAGAAAAAAGGATATGAGGTGAGGTAATCAAAACATTAATTTAATTCTTAAATTAAACCTCATAGTGTTTTTTTTCCCCTGTGAAAGTTAAATGGATATAATTACTACATTTTCTGGTTGGTAGCAGTACTTTGAAGCATCTGTCATTGCAGAATATGATTTGTGTTAAAATAACTCCAATATCCAAAGAACTGCAAATGAACACAACAGGCCCAGTTAATGACAATGACTACTAAAGGTAAGGAAGATAAAGAGGGACATTCAGTTTCAGAGCGACAATCAGTGTTGATAGATTGTGCTATTGAATATAATTGTATATATTTTAGGTTTGCAGGTAAGATTGTGTTGTTGTTGCTATCATATGGCATTGTTTACATGTATTTCAATTAAGCAATTAATTAATTTATGTAAATTATTATCTAACTAACTCACTGGCCCTATTGAACCTGCAGGTTCATGGCCACACGGACATAAGCACTCCATACATCCCTATCCCAAGCTAATGTTTTCATAATTCCCATGTTAATATCTCTAGTGCCCCACTATTGTATAAAGTCCTAACATTACATGTTCCTAGGAACATGTCCCTGTGTTTGAGCCTTTGTCATGGGTTCCCTGAAGTAGTCCCCCCCCTCGGAGAACTGAATGGGGGACTATTTGACCTCCAGAAAATTTTACCCCAATGGAACCCATGTCCGCATATCTTGATGGTTGTATTTTTATGGTGAAAGATTGTCAGTCTCTTTCGACCAAGGTACTTTTTTCGCCTGGCTTATCACCTTCGACCAGTCCAGAATGGGTAATCCTATTGGCAGCAATGCTCCGCCGGCACAGTTCGCGGGATCATTTAAGCATGCAAACCACAACAAGGTGAAGATACCATGGAGGGTATATTCTTATCACTTACCTCATATTTTTCTTCTTCTTAGACTAGTTTCAAAACCTTATTCGGTTCTATCATCAGTATTTTGATGACAGAACAACGGTTGTCAAAATACTGATGATGGAACCGAATAGGGTCTATGTAATTAATAAGAAATATGGGTGAGTGGTTAACAAGAAACATTATGGAATGACAAGGCAGGATATATCTAAGCAGTTAAGTGCTTTGGGGTTTGTTTGGTTTACAAAGGGTCATAACATATTTCTGGGGGCACGCCATAGCGTAGTAGTTAAGGCACTGAGCTACAAGCCGGAGGGTCGAGGGTTCAAGTCCCATTGGGGTCAGGATTTTTAAACTGACCCAAACCCTCTGGCGGCACTATGACCCTGGGGTCGACTCAGCCTCTAATGGAAATGAGTACCAGACGCTTGTTCTGGGGGTAAAGGTGGCCGTCACGCAGGGCTGACAACCCGGCTGACATAAAGTGCCGATTGTCTAGAAAAAGTGGGAGCCTTAACCTCCTACTACCCCAAGGGCCTCCGGGCCTGTTGTGGGATCACTATACTTTTACATAACATATTTCAACAATTCCTTTCTAGATTCTCCAAGACATTGATTACATCAATCCAAGATAATTACCAACTGATCTTGAAATTGACATCATACTGCAGGCTGTAAGAATGGCAGAAAATTCAAGATGAATCCCGAACGTTGAAAGAAGTGGTTTAAAAAATACCAACATTTTACTCATGTCACCTAAGAATGGTTTATACTGATGTCAGTAGTTTTTTGCTAAGTTGAAACATTTCCTTGTTCATATTTCTGTTAGAATTTGTTGATTTGTTTAGCTTTATATCTTAATTCAGTAATTTTTAACGTTAGTTTTAATTTTATTTTATAAGAATGTAATCATTATGTTAGGATCTTAATAAACATTTTCTTAGTTTGAAGAACTTTAATTTCAATTTAGTTAATTTAAAAAAATTGCAGCTCACAACAGAAAAACATACACACTATGATATTTGAAAAGATTGTGAAACTTCCATTATTTTGAGAGATTCTCTTAGAAATTTATTTTGTATTGATACTGTGAATCATTGCTTCAATAATCTTGAGAAATCTGTATTTATAATACATTTTTAACAAATCTCTCATTTTGAATGTTTGTTATTTGTGAAAAATTTGAGCTCATTCCACAGCCTTTCAAGTGTAGGTATATTGCAGTTCATGAGATGAAAGAAAATTATTGACATTTCTTCTCACAGCTGGCGCTAAGATCACGCATCACAAGTTACTATCAGTCTGCAATGGCGCTACATCCAAATCATCTTCATTTTCGCCACTAGTGTTATTTTGCAAATCTGAACTAGAACTCGCATTTCCTTCTGCCATAATTTTTTTTTTGAAAGTTTTGAAACACTGTTTTGTGAATACATATTGAAGCAGAAGTCCTTTCAAGCACTTTTTGAATTGTGAGAAGAGGTCCACCATTAGTTATTTTCATTTTCAAAATAGTTCCTCACTGAGCACATTACTTCTTGAGTGTGACCTCAAATAGTTATCTCTTTGCCCAAGAAATGTTTCTTAGTTTTGTTTTGGTTAAAAGACATTGTCATAAAAATATTTTAAAAAAAAGAAGAGTTTATAACTACTCTATATGCTATAAAATAAAGTACACATATACATTTAACTGATGTTTTCATTATTAATTTAACACTTCCCATTGAAGGATAAATTAAATTTGAAGAGAAACATTTTCGAGTCTCGGTTGGGCAAAAAAAAAAAACTCTTCAAATTTAATATACATTTAAATTTAATATAACAAAATTGACATATTTTATATATTGTACATGTATTCAATTGATCGCTTGTATGTGTAACTAGATATGAATTAAAACTGTTGTTACTATTAACATACAAATCTCCATTTCACACAGTGCACTGCAGACTCAACACAGGAAGTGGGTTAAAACAGGACAATGGAGTCTTAGGGCCGCATGCAAATACATTAGTCTCTACTCAAATTACTTCCAATCACTGGTGAGCTGACTCACCGTGAGCAAGTGCAAAGATCAAATTAGCTACCCACTAACTGGTCATGCATGAAAGTCATCATTTTCGTAATATTGGCAAGAAATCTACCTACCCAGATTCTCAGCGATAAAACAACCAACCTCCTTCCGTTTATTTTTGTCTGCTAGAGGCAATGCAATTTTTACTCTTTGCATCCTGCAAAATAATACCGTATACAACGACGTCTGCTAGATTGGCGCAACATTATGCCCGATTCTCCTCCTGTTCTTCCAGTTGAATTCTTTGGTAGATTCTATCAAATTCCAACTTCTCCGTGTATACCAAAAACAAAAAACAAGATCGAAGTCCTTCAAGGTCCGACATCTTGGATAAAGCAGTCTGGTTTTCAAAGTAGCATCAGGTACCATCCGGGATTCTCACGATTCCGTTTCTTTCTCTCCGAAGTTACCTTGGCATCTGGTAGCTTAGGAATTTCAACAATTATTATCGCATGAACAGATTTTTGAGTATGCAAAAACGTATTTGGATACAACTTTCTCAGCAGAGAATGACTTTTACGGTCTAATGCGTTCAAAGATTTGAGCCTTAAAGTTATATGATAAACATGGACTATGATTGGTCTCCAGTAAGGCAAGCCTCTACTATGTGCAATCAATCCTTTTCTTCTTGCATATCACGCACTGTAATGTTATGTAGCCTCTTTGTCTTTATTTGTGACACTGCCAAAATATGATCTTCTTTTCAATATTGAAAAATTACAATTTAATTCCTGCAATTGGGCACTTACTATATCATTTTATTAAATACACTGTATTTTATGTGTATTTTAATGGCGGAGAATAGTTTATAAAGTGTTTTATGCATTCTGTTAGTTTTATGTTATGTTATATGATATATAGTTTTAATTTAACAGAATTAACTTAACGATTTATTAGTCTTAATGTAACAGAAGCAGTTTGACTTAGAGGTGACGATGTTGTAAGAAATGTTTTTTGAAATAGTTCAGGGTTCAACTTTCATTACAGAACCTTTCATACTGCTGCTGGATGATGCTTCGCAGTAATTTTGAATGGTGACTTTTTATTTATTTATTTATGCACTACCTTCACTACTCTGCCGAGACTAAAATCTGTGAGTTAGGTCTCCATGTCGGATTACTCCTAAAACTCAATCAGTGTTGATGTAAGTCTGGGTGGTTGTTGCCAAGGATCATCCGAAAGTGATTCCTCGTTTCATAATATGATTAAATGTTTCTTCTGCATAATGTGGTGGGACTGCTCATTGTCTGCCATGAGGAAAGGGCCATTCGGGAAATAGTTGTTTGGAAAATTTGATTTAGAATTTGCATTCGGGAAAAAAGGGCATTCAGGGAAAAGGATTTGTGAAATTAGATTTGGCAAAATGGGTGGGAACAATGACAACACAATAGTAGAAATATACAGCCTTCTGAATACAACCAAGATTCTAAATGCAATAAAACCATAGTGTTACAGCATCTATCAATAATAATAATATTGACAATAATAATAATTTTAATTTTGCTTGGTAAGTAATTGCTATGTTAATATTATTCGTTTTTAAACACCTTAATGATGGACAAATTATATTTGAAAAGAAAAATATATGCCTAGACTGGGGTTTGAACCCAGGACCTTTGACTTTCTATGTCAATGTTCTTCCATCTGGGTTCAAACCCCAGTCTAGGCGTATATTTTTCTTTTCAAATATAAGTAATTGCTATACTTGAGATCATTACTTATATATCCACATAACTCATTCTTTATCTCTCTAATATATTTTTAATCGTTTTTATATATTTTTATGCTGTTATTTACCTTGAGAAAAATCGAAATACAGCAGGACACTCATCCGGACATTGAGGAGGTGGTATAGGTCTAAATATTGAACTCCAAGGATCTCCAAGATTAAAACAGCCAAGATCTTTACAACATTTTTGAAGGAATCCTGTATAAAAAATATAAAATATTTTAGAATTTTGAAAGATTTATTCTTATATTATTACTATAGTAACTTGAAGTAGAAATGTGGGATTGCCGCCATTTAAACACCTCAATAAAAAAAAAACCTCTCAGGAAGAATATATACTTCTGGAAATAATTCTCAGATAGGCATGTAAAGTGAGATGTCTCCAAAATTATGAAAATTTAGTTATCTATCAAAAAAAGGAAAATACATTTTTTCTGTGGCACAAAAATGAAATTATTGACATCTTGTATTGTCAATGACCTTGAGTATATTTCATAGTGTATTTTGTGATAATTCACTTCTTCTTCCAAAAACACAGATTTGGGTTTATTCCCGTCTGTGAACTACAACTGGAACTGTTCTGTCCAACGGTGATGAGGTTGACCTATGTCTCTGTTTCCTGCAGGGTATTAATTTAATAATTTTTTGGTAAACAATGTTCTGGCACCCTAAGAACGTGCCATCTCTATTCATGTTGATGAAGCAGGGCTTTTGCTGTCATTTCTTCAACACCCAATTGGGTTTCTCATACGGTCTCTCAAGGTTTAACACCTGTTATTGACCATAGAAATCCCATTTGTGATGTGTTGATTCTGTTTTTATCAGTTTGCAATTGTGTCCAACATTCACTACCATATAAAAGAGATGATTGAGATATCATATTATGAATTCTAAGTTGAATATCTTTTCACATTGATTTTCCAAAATTTCTTATCAAAACTCCTCACAATTTTGGAATTCTTGGTGTGTGAAAGATATAACTCGGGTGGAGAATTTCATTTAGATTAATTGTAATCAAAACAAAGAATTAATAAAAATTTAAAGAAAGCAATAGTTTAAAACTGTATGGGAGTAATTTGATTTTAGTTTATCATAAGTAATGCCACGAGTGATTTCCAAATTATCGATAAATTCACGACTCACGAAGTGAGGAGTGAATTTATCTAGAGAATTTGGAAATCAAGCGTGGCATTTGTTAGGACTATTTAACAAATAAAATTAAGCTGTTTACTCACAAATCATTATTTAAATATAGTTATTTTAAAATATTTAATGTAAATGGCGATGTTTGAAAACAAATGAGAAACGATAGGTACGCTTCATCTGCTTCTTTTGTTTATCACTGCAACCAGATCATACTATTTATTGCCAAAGGAATGCAATATTGTAAGAATGCTCTCTAGTGGAGAAAAAATGAAACACATCAAACTGTAATTAAAATTCATCGGAGAACATATTGTTTAAACAACTCACCTCATAGGATTCATGCTTCCATGATATCGCGATTTCAAACATAATCATGTTGAATTTTAATGATTATACCTCATAATGTTTACTTCCCAACATTAATTAAACATCAAACTGTATATTAATTAATTTCTGATGTCATATGATGTAAATATGACAATTATATTTTTCTGGATTATTACCTAGGAAAAAGTACATTTAAGAAAGTGCAAACAGTGGTTTATTTTTTTGGTGGTATAATAAATTGCTACAAATGTTTTTATATTAACTCCTGCAAGCGCTATGAGTTGACATCTATGCAATATATATACAATCTGGTAGCCGTATTTCATATAGGCTCAGTCACTGCAAAATAATGGTCAGATCTGTTCAGAATATTAAAAAGGAGGAGCTTTCTTTAATATGGTAAATATAATACTGATAAATATTTCGTGAAACATGACTCTGATTGGTTGTAAAACAGAAATCATTGAAACGTGATTGGTCATTGACTCCCATTTGGGGCATTAGTTAAATAGTCAAGGAAATTGTGAAAATGGATGAATGACAACTATAGGAAGAATACTGTTCAATTATGGAAACTTTTTTTTTTGTGATCCTTAAACTCTCACTATATGTTTTCATTTAAAATAAAACATTTTAAACTTAGAATCTGTACTATTTATACAAGAGATTAAATTATAACAGCTATCACTTCTAGGGTTAAAAATTGTGCATTTTCTGCTGTTTTTTAAATACAATATAGATTAAAGCTGCATTTAAAAAAACTAGGTTACAATGCTGTCTTAATAATGTTTCAATAATGATTGCCTTACTTCTTAATGCCATTCAATGTGTATTTGCGAATGATGGTTCATTGCGTTGGATCTGGGATCGAGAAAGTAAGGTAAAAGGAGAGTTTGTGTTTGATGGGAGGGAAGCCTGAATTAGCTAGTGGTCAGAACTTCAGCACATAAAGCTGAAGGTTCGGGGTTCGATTCCTGGTTCAGGCATACATTTTTCTCTTTATCATTGAATACAGAATGCAAAGAAAGAAAAAAATCCTACTGGCTTTATAAAGTAATGTTTAAATTACCAATAAAAGTCTTCTTAAAAAGAAGCCATCATTTGTGTGATCGAGCAATGGTTTGTAGCATTTGGTGCTCGGAAATTAACAATTTATAAGAGAAAAATTTTCATTTAGATTGAAGTGTTTAGGTAACCCAGTTGGTAGAACATTGGCATTGAAAGCCAAAGATCCTGGGATCAAACCCCAGTCTGAGCATATATTTTTCTTATTTGAAGAGAAAAATTATACGCTCAGACCGGGACTTGAACCTGGGACCCTTGGTTCTCTAGACCAAGTGCTCTACCATCTGAGCTACCTGAGCAAGTACCGATCTAAACGCAAATTTTTCTCTATATATTTTGTAATTCCCGCCCACCAAAGGTAGCTCAGATGGTAGAGCACTTGGTCTAGAGAACCAAGGGTCCCGGGTTCAAGTCCCGGTCTGAGCGTTTAATTTTTCTCTTCTCAAATATGATTTATCCATCATTGAGATGTATGAAATTAATAATAAAAACATCGAAAAAAGCCGTACTGACATTTATAATGTAATGTAAAATTCCCAAATATGTATCCTTAATAAAGGAGCCGCCATTTGCAAAAGATAGAAGCAAAGGCTTCATAGCATTTGGTGGGCGAGAATTACAACATATATAGAGAAAAATTTGCTCAGGTAGCTAAGATGGTAGAGCATTTGGTCTAGAGAACCAAGGGTCCCGGGTTCAAGTCCTGGTCTGAGTGTATAATTTTTCTCTTCAAATATGATTTATCCATCATTGAGATGTATGAAATTAATAATAAAAACATCTATATATTTTTCTCTTCAAATATAATTTGTCCTTCAGTGAGAAGTATTAAATTAATAATAGAAACATTGAAAGAAGCCCTGCTGGCTTTATAAAGTAATGTTTAAATTCCCAATAAAAGTCTTCTCAAAAAGAAGTCGTCATTTGCATGATTGAGCAACAGTTCATAGCATTTGGTGTTTGGGAATTAACAATGTATAAGAGAAAAAATTTGCGTTTAGATTGGTGTACTCAGGTAGCTCAATTGGTAAAGCATTGGCATAGAAATCCAAAGGTCCTGGGTTCAAATCCCAGTCTGAGCTTATATTTTTCTCTTCAAATATAATTTCTCTATTGTTAATAGGGACAGAAAATATTTTTTTTTACATCTGATTAAAGAACTTCATCTTTCATATTGTGACTGGCACCTGATTGTAATTTTATAATATATTAAAATAAATTAGGTGTAAATTACAATATATATATATATATCCTGGACATTGAAACAGAAGGATATACAGATACTTAGATCTGCTGAAATGAGACAACTTCAGAGGACTGCAGGATACACACTACTAGATCACAAAAAAAATGAAGACATCTTAGAAGAATTACACATGGAACCTTTAGAAAACAAAATTTCTGATTATAAGTAAAGATGGATGCAACATGTTCATCGAATGGAAGATCACAGGATACCCAAACAAATGTTAAGCTATCAACCTGCAGAAAGAAGACCAGGATGTCCACTCAAAAGAATTTTGTATGGTGTTTCTCTTGAGGCCGAAACAGGTCAACAAATGGCCTGAATTCGTGAATGTACTATGATGATATATCCTGGTTCAGCATTAATTTTTCTTTTCATGACAAATATGACTTCCATTGCTTAATGTTAAAATTTAATTACAACATTGAATTGAAATAAAAAAGCATCACTGCTATAAAGCAAAAAAAAAAAATCTTATTAAAATGCTTTCTTGTTATAGAAGCTGTAAGATGGCAGTGCGGACACTTCCTGCTGCCTCCTCTTATGATTTGGGAATTATATATATCCATCCATAGTAATTCTGCCCAAAGGCAGGTCCTTCACTGCAATCATAGCATTTTCATGCTATGCTTGCAGCTTTACTAGGGAATTGTGTAGGTGTGGTAGCTTCCCGTTGCTTTCCACACCGGTGAAGGATGATGATAAGGATGATGGCCATATGATTTTGGGGACTGTTTTGGGCCTTAAAGTTTTCGTGACATTTGTCTTACAGGTGAGGAAAAACCCCGATAAAAACCTCACCCAGAAAAACTGCCCCAACCGGGGATTGAACCCGGGCCTGCTGCGTGACAAGGCAGCACGCTACCTCGAGACCACAACGGTGGACAATTATATATATAAGGAAGGAAAATTAGTATTTGCACTGAGATGCCTGGATAGCATAGTGGATAACTCACTAATGTATAGAGTTAGAGGTCCTGGGTTCAAATCCTGGTTTAGACATTAATTTTTCTTTTCATTACTTATTTGGCTTTCATTGCTTAATGTCAAAATTTAATTATAACATTGAAATAAAAAAAAAAGCATCACTGCTCTAAAGTAAAAAACTATTATCTCTAAAACGCTTTCTTGTTATAGAAGCTGTAAGATAGCAGTGCAGATGCTTCCTGCAGCCTCTTATGATTTGAGAATTATTTATATATATATATTTTTTATTATATACAACTTTCTTCGTTAGAGGATTGCCTCAAGGGCAGAGTTATACAGACAATAATTTTTTAAATTGATGAAATGCATTTTGTAAATACAGTTAAAAAAATTTCAAATTGTAATTGAAGTATACATACTATATAATAGACATTTTATAAAGATGGTTTCTTAAATTGAAATTGATCCTCTAATGGCAGTGATTGCAATTTTAGAAAGATACACTCTGTCCAAATTTAAGGAATTCCAAAATTTAGCTAAGAATCCTCGTATGGTACCTCTTGCCCTAATCATCAATCCTGTGACAGTTCTTCTTCTTCCTTCCAAGTATTAGGCAAAGGCCTGTTACGATTCTATAGAAAATTTTCCCTCCAGCGTTTGATAGGACGGCCCAGTGATCTTCGTCCTCTTGGTATATAATTATAAACAGCTTTCAGTTATACTATGTAATTGGTATTTATCTTTGTAATATTGAATTGTTGGCTCATATTATGGCTTTCTTTTCACAGTCAACTTTCTCAAGTTGGCCACTATGAGTCTCAAAATGAATTGTGGGATCTAATATCATACCAATTTTAGAGTATGGTCTAAATGCAATAATATCTATTCGTCTGTTACTTCCATTAGTAGCCACACCATGAACTTCCTCATAAACTGTGTATCCATAATCTCGCAAGTCTTCTGCCATCATATTGAATAGTGTGGTGCCGAATGTTTCTCAGCGATTCTCCAAACGGACAAGCCCCAAGGACGTGTGCAAGGGTTTCGTGCTCTCTGTGACGTCTACAGAGGATATCATCCCTAGACCTGCCTGCAAAGAATGCATCGCCGATACATTGGCTTGCATTTTAATCGCTTCTCTCCATTCGGAACAGGACTGTCCCTGATGATCACAAATCCATTGATTCGCTGGTATATATTCATTGTAGAGAACAACGCCTTTCCCTTTATGAAGAAGTTGACTCCAGAGAACTGCTTCTTTGTCTCTTAGTTGTTTCCTGAGTTTCCTTGCATCTGGTAGAAGACTTTGAGTATTAATACTAGGTTCAATGTTAAGGTCTCTCACACATTGTAAACTTTCCTCTTTTAGGTTACGGAGAGTAGTAATATATGTATTATTGTCTTGGTAAAGAATATGGCAAATGTTTATATAAGGAAGGAAAATTAATGTTTGCACTGGAATGCCTGGATTGCATAGTGGATAATGCACCAATGTATAGAGTTAGAGGCCCCGTGTTCAAATCCTGGTTCAGGCATTAATTTTTATTATCATAACATATATATATACATAAAATAAATTACATTACCAATCCTGGTGAAGGGAAGGGAGAGGGTGAAATTTGTTGCTGGCACATAGATAGCTTATTCCTGTTGAAAATCACTAAGGGATCATCAAACTAAACATCTCCATCTGATTATGAGTCACTATCAACAGTATAAAAAAACTTTCTAAACATAAATGGAAAATAAACAAGTTCAAAAGACAAACATTTATTAATCATAGCACTCTTCTAAAAGAAGAAAATGTAAAATTCAAGAAATTCACATATCACCCATTGAAGCACCATAAGCTTCAAAGCATTTTAAAAAATTTCAACATAAGATTGGCACCAAAAAAGACTATAGCATCATTAGATTAATTAGATCTAACAAAAATGAGAAACTAGAAGAAGAAAACAAATCAGGGATTTATCATAAGTAATGCCACAAGTGATTTCTAATTTATCTAGAGAATTTGGAAATCAAGAGTGGTATTTGTTAGGACTATTTAAGAAATACAATTAAGCTGTTTACTCACAAATCATTATTTAAATATAGCTATTTTAAAATATTTATATATTTAATATAAACGGCGATGCTTGAAAACAAATGAGAAACAATTGGTACACTTCATTTGCTTCTTTTGTTCATCACTGCAACCAGATCATATTATTTATTGCCAAAGGAACACAATATTGTAAGAATGCACTCTAGTGGAGAAAAAATGAAACACATCAAACTGTATATTAATTCATTTCTGATGTCCTATGATGTAAATGTGACAATTATATTTTTCTGGAATGTTATTACCTGGGAAAAAATACATTTAAGAAAGTGAAAACAGTGGTTTCTTTTTTTGGTGGTATAGTCAATTGCTACAAATGTTTTTATATTAACTCCCGCATGTGCTATGTGTTGACATTAATGCACTATATATACAATCTGGTAGCCGTATTTCTTAGAGAGTCAGTCACTGCAAAATAATACTATGACCTATTCAGAATGTTAAAAAGGAGGTGCTTTCTTTATTGTGATAAACTTTAGTTGGTAAATTCTAGGCGAAACACAACTGTCATTGGTTGTAAATCTAAAATCATTGAAACATGATTGGTCATTGACTCCCATTTGGGGCATGAGTTAAATAGTCAGATTAAATGCAAGAGAATGTGAGAAAATCTACATAGGAAAAACTAAGAGAAATTTGAAAACGGAGTGAAAGAGCATGTCAGGAATGTCAAGGAAGGGGAAGTAGAAAAATCTGCAGTGGTTACCCATGCATAGTCAGAAAAACGTGTTATCTAAAGGAAGGCTAAATTATTAAAACAAATAGAAAAACTCAAAGAACTTATTGTTTGGGAAAAAATATACATTAAAAAAAAAGAAAAGGAGAAATTAATGAACTTCAAAATTCTTGGGGAAAATTACTTGATTTCGAGGTTTTTTTAGTCTACCAACAGAGAGAGGCAGCTCTTCAAGACGACAGAACAACGGTTACAAAATTACTGAAGATTTAACTGAAGTGTAAAGTTCCAAAACTAGTATAAAAAAAGAGAAAGAATGTGAGGTGAGTGATAAAAGTTTACCTAAATAAACAGAGACTTTGGAATTTAATTGAGGCATCTCACTCTCAACCCAGTGATTATAAATTGTGAACCAATATCAGTATCCATTATTGTACCAAGATTGAAGATTTTGAAATTAAAATTTCTAACCCCATAGGATATTAAACCAGAATCATTAATCTGGAGGTAAGCATGTTAATACATGAAATAGCACAGGAGACATAGATACATTTTTATTTTTTTCTATAGCATGACACAACTTTGACTATTGAAATTTTATTTTTTCAAATTTGTAACATGATTATTTAGAGTCCCACTTACCTTCAACGTATATATTAGTATGTAATTGTACACACAAAGATAAAATTACTAATGTTTTCTCCATTTTCCTTAGAATCTAAATAACTACAATACCCTTTTCCAGATAGTGTATAATGCTAAAAGGGACTGCTAATATATAGTTGGTTGAGTACTAAATATTAGAAAGAAAAATTGAAATGGTTTATTAAGTTACAAAACCAGTAGGTATACTATATAATTCAGACAACAAATTAGAGTTATGTTTTCAATGACAGCTTGATATCATAAAATATCATAAACCTCTTTTGTTTTTTCAAGCATTTCCTCTTTAACCTAGAAAAAAATTACCTTGTCTTTCTTACCCATACTATTGTTCTCTTTAAAAAATCCATAGTACCGGTATACCATTATCATTTGGATTATGTAAAAATATATATTTAAACAATTACAGTGCACTAGTCTCTTTGTGAGAATGCATTTTGTCTGTCCATCATTGATTTGGTATAAGTCATATTCTAGAAGAAGGGAACGGCAGCTTGCAACTTAAATTATTAATGAAGTTCTTACACTATACAATATTTTCTGGAAGAAAAATTCTCATAAAAATAAGTGAAAATAAATTTGTGTGTATAATCTATATTGCACACGTTCATCTGTTTATCATGATGAGAGTTTTTTTCTATAAATATGTTAACGGCAACATATAATCTGATAATACAATCACTACTCCGTTCATCATTATTTCACATACTCAAATGAAGAATAAAAAAATTATTTCCTAAGAGCCAAGGGATGTTACAACTCTGTGACCTATACTTTAAGGTATTGTCTTTCAAAAAACGTTTTTGAACCAGCTCAAGATGCTAAAAGAGGATTTGAAACAATGGTTAATGCTATGTAATGCAATGTTTTGGAGAAGTGCTTACTAGCCTCATGGAAGGATCTTAGTTAATCCTGACTTCTGCTTCGTTGCCATGGCAACCATTGTACACATTGCAGCTACATCTGAGACACAAAATTTTACCCTTCACGTGAATCTACAGTCTAGCAATTCTGCCCAATGGTTGGCAGCACATAGGAATACGAATGCACAAGATAAATGTGAACAAAATAAGAAATAATACATCAATAATTAGAAATACTATTTTAAAAATAGTATAAAACAAGTGAAGTAGTGCATCACAATAGCTGCACAAGAAGAAGAGGATTTAGTAAGATATATTTTTCTCTTCAAATTTAATTTATCTTTCATTGAGAAATGTTAAATTAATAATAAAAAACATCATTAGAAGCCTTACTAGCTTATAAAGTAATGTGTAATTCCCAATAAATGTCTTCTTAACTAAGAAGCCGCCATTTGCAAAAGATAGAAGCAATGGTTTCAAAAGCATTTGGCGATAGGGAATTACAACGTATATAAGAGAAAAATTTGCGTCTAGATCGTAACTCGCCTCGGTAGCTCAGTTAGTAGAGCACTTGGCCCGGAAAGCCAAGGGTCCCGGGTTCGAGTCCCGGTCTAGGCGAAAATTTTTCTCTTCAAATTTAAGATATATTAAGTGTTTAGGAGATGGAGTCCCCCAAAGTACTGGAGAGTATGAGAAATGTCCGAGTTGTCTCATAACTTGATGTAGGGAAAATTCCAATTGTACCTCCTAGATGGTGGAGAATTGTCACCAAATGCTGGCAAAGAGAGTTCTGGAGACCAAATGGCTGTCAGTATAAGTGGTCCATGTCTATTCTTTGGGGATTTGAGGCCAGCAATCGGCTGGTATGACAAGGACCTTCTTGTTGCACCATGATTAAAAAAAAGGAGTTTGTTAGGAATGACAGAAGGTTTTCCTTTCATTTTGTGTACCTAAAAAATCCCTAAAGAAAGAGGAGGGTGGATAGAGCTCTTGTAGCTGAGGTGAAGGAGACCCTCCAGGTTGGGGGTAATGCAGTAGACGACCTATCCACTAACTTATAAATAATCAGTGTTAAGATACCCAGTAATAAGCCTCAGTGAACGTGTCTAGATAAAATACGGAATGATGTGATAAGAGAAGGAATGAAAAATGGAGAGGTATAGGCCTATACTGGATGTTGTTCAGAAAAGACAGAAGTATTGTTTGTTCATGTCAATAGAATGAAAAAAGAAAGACGCCCTAATAAGGTACTAAGGTGGATACCATCTCAAAGAAGATATCAAAGTTGCCTATGACTCAACTGGAGCAACGAAGTTGATGAGAATAAATTTACATATTGGAGATTGCCAGAATAGAGAAAGATGGCGACAGTTGTAACAATCCGTGATGAAGAGATAGTTGGCTGGACATGTTAAAAGGAGGATAATGGACGTAACTCCAAAATATGTCCCTTGTAATAATGTAAGAGGAATTAGAAGACAAGAGTAGGGAAGATATCAGTGGTGGTTCCAGAGAGGGGGCCATGCCCCTCCCCAGAGGATTTTTTAAAGATAAATTATGAGACTAATTGATTAACTATTATCGTGTACTTAAAAATCAGACGATCTTTCGTACATTAATTAGCAGAGAGCGTTGCTGACCGGCCATGAGTAAACTCGTGATTGATGCGTTTTTGTTTCTCGTCAGTGGTGACATGAGATAGATTCTGAGAAAAAATAGCAGTCAACAATATGTTAATGTTGAATGAAAAAAATTGGCAACAGTGCCTCTCATTCTATCTTGGTATCGTGCACATGCAGCGACTCAGTCCTCATCGTTTGTTTATGCGATCAGCATAAAAAAAAAAAACGCTGGTAATGTTTGTTTTGTGTCGCATAATGTGACATTTTTGTCCTGTTTAGTGTTTGTATTTTCACTCCAGTACAAGAACGAAAGATCATGGTACGTACGAATTCATAACTAATGTAAATACTTATTACTAATAAGGTTAACGTGCAAGATTCTCTCACATTTTAAATCTAAAAGTTATTGTTTTTATTTCCTCAGTACCGACAATTTTTTTTTGTAATTCAGCCAAATTTTGCTCAGGCTAAATCCCTGGTTTAAAAAAAAAATGAACTACACTACTGCTCAAAATTAAAGGATCAGTTTCATACCAGCGAAAAAAAAGAGGTAATATTAGTGTCTTAATCAATAATGTAATTGTTTTTTTTTTCGTCCTTTTTGATATATATTTTTTTCAGCATAAAATGGAAGAAGCAGAGCGCCAAAAATTGTCGAGTTTGGAAGTTTACACGCGACGAACGATTTTTTTTGGAACAAATCGAATAACGGATTCTGGTCGTTAATTTCCTCCCCTCTCGTTTCGTTTTTTAAACTTCTCTGCACGATTTTTTTACTGACTTACGTGCGATAAATCATGAAATTATACTTTTCACTTTGATCGCCTATAAATTCCGAACGAGTAATCGTAGAACATTTCTAGAATGTGCTTAGGAAAGCTGAGGAAATTTGGTGAGTTAAAATCTAAGTTGTACCGCCGGTATTAGCATTACCCAAACTTCTGAATTTTGACATTGATACTAAACTGCAATGAATTTGTTTCTCACCAAATATTCGATTGATCATTGTAGGCTCTGAAAGCAAATTTCCGAAGTACTTTCTAGAAATGTTCTATGATTACTCGTTCGGAAGTTATAGGCGATCAAAGTGAAAAATAGTATTTATTGATTTATCGTACATAATTCAGTAATAAAAAAATCGCACAGAAAAGTTTAGGCTCAACTGCACTTCTACTAGCGCTTGATTTTTCACTTATATTGTTGTAAACTATAGCTCTTCTTCTGTATTTACTAACATTATTTAATATTTTAAACTTTTTCAAACAATTTTTATAACATTATTAGACAATTTTGAAGTATTTATTTAAATATGCAAATCACAATATTTTGACACTGTTAGACAATATTGTGATGCTAAATGCTATTTTCTCCACGGAGTATATTACCCCTACTTAGTCTGATTTTTCTATCGCTGTATTGGGTTACACTTGTTGGATCAGCGTTAGGGAGTGACAAGTAAGTGTACACCCATTTTAAATAAACGTATGGCAATTTTAATATTATTAATATATTTTTCAACAGAACTTGCGGATTTATTGCAAATATTAGTCATTTAAATTTCATAGCGACGGATAGTAATCGAGGATGATAATTGATATGTGGTTCGATTGTGGGTTATCGCTGGCTCTATAAAACTCTGGCGCATGCGCACTGTTGTTCTATCGGACGAAATATTTCACGCTAGTTTAAGTGCAGTTTTCCAAAGAAAAAGAAACAAAATTTAATTCATGTTAAATTATGTTTAAAATTCATGAATAGTTTTTATTTACTATTAGCAGACGTCTTGCCCGAACGTTCAATTCTCGAATCATGGCTGGATGATAAAAATGTTACTTTTTTTACCATAAAATTCACCAATTAATAAGTTGGCAAGAAAAGTACTCACCGTCATCTGTTATGTCTCAATAAGCGTGCATTATCACGTCACATTGTTGTCGCGCGGAATATGTCGGTAATGCAGAAGACTATACATCTGACAAAAAATCATGATACTCGATCGCTGCGCCACCTACCGGGTCCATTTGTGAATTCGAACCATCCAGGGACCCACTCAAACACACACAAATTCATCGAAATCGGTCCAGTCGTTTACGCAGTTTTTAGTTTCGGATTTCAAGTAAACTTCCACTTCTAATCGTCTGATTTCGCTTACTTTTGGATAATATCTACCTCGATTTATGTTAATAGGATATAACTGAATTTCGTTGTGAAACATCGGAAATTGTGACCGCTAGAGCGATTTTTAAATTTTCACGTCAGGTGAAATCCTATACCTAATGGTTTTAGAGGATCCAATTATGAATCTAAGCCATCTGGGGACCCACTCAAACACACACGTTTTTTAAAAATCAAAATAGGCCCAGTCGTATAGGCATTTTTTTTTTAAATTTCGGATTTCAAGTAAACTCCCACTTTTAACGGTCGGATTTCGCTGATTTTTGGACAGTACATACCTCGGTTCATTTTAATATTCCGAGTTTTGTTGTGAAACATTGAAAATTACGATCGCTAGAGCGATTTTTAAATTTTCGTTTCCGGTGATTTCCTACTACTAGTGATTTTAGAACTTAATAGATAACGGTTAAATACTCGCTGCATCTGAAACCCTGTATATACAAATTTTCACGAAGATCGGTTGAACAGTTTAGAAGTCTATAAAGAACATACAGACATATATATATATATATATATATATATATATATAAGATTCTACTGTGGAGGTCTATATTAAACAAAAACAGAAAGTTAGTATTATGTACGCTTAGTTTATTGTTTGGTCTTATGTCTACAGCATAAACATTACGATATTATGTCTGATCATTAAATACTGCTTAAAACTGCTCAAAATAGTTTAAAAACATGTTATTAGCATGCTAAAATCTAGAAATTAATTAATTTGTTAATTTACACGGACCCATGCAATCCCCAAAAATCTGTCCTGGAACCGCCCTAGAAAGATATAGAGCATGTTTTAAGTAGAATGGGAAAAAGAGATTGGAGAAGAACCGTACGCCACTGGGGACAAATTATGAAGGAGACAAATGGCCATCATGATTTCATTTCAGGTTTTTTTTTGTCACCTATCTTGGAGACATCAGGCCTAGATTCCCACTCTACTGCATCCCAACAAACAGTATATTCGTAAATTAGTGAGTCATTTTTTAACATCTTACCTCACATTTTATGTTTCTTCAAACATGGGAACTAGTTTTCGAGAGAAGGATCTCTCTCATTTTCAACCGACATTATGACTACCGGATTTTCGTTGGAATCTCCATCAATAACGTTGCCATCTGGTGTTGATTTGATGAACTTTGAGATGAGGTCACGTTCATCAGGAATCTCGAAATTCATGATCTATATATCTCTTCTCCCAAATTGTCAATTCTAAAGGTTTTTCCAAATGTTTTAAAAGTAGGGCTTCTTTTTCAATTTTAAGAAAGAATACAATCACATTTTGAACATAGCCAATTTAAATGGTTTTGGAAAAGAAATAGTTGTAAATAAATTAAAGAAATTCAGACAACAAAAAAGATTGAAAGAATACACTACCCTGCAATCTGATTCAAAGAAAGGAAAACAGTTTAAGAAAATTACGTATAATTCTGAAATACATAACACATTAAAAAAAAAATTCAAGAAATTCAATATTACATTGGCACCGATAAATAAATTTAGCCTTGGTAATCTATTAATAACTAATAAGAAACTGAACACCCCAGATAGCAAAAATCTGGAATTTATCAAATTAATTGTAAGGACTGCAATAAAGTATACATAGGAAAAACAAAAAGAAATTTGGACATTCGCACTAAGGAACACTTCAGAAATATTAAAAATGGTGAAATTGAAAAATCAGCTATTGCAGCACATAGTTTATTGGAGAATCATAAAATTGAAAAAGAAGCCCTACTTTTAAAACATTTGGAAAAACCTTTAGAATTGACAATTTGGGAGAAGATATATATTCAGAAGAACAAATTTAGATACATGAATTTCGAGATTCCTGATGAACGTGACCTCATCTCAAAGTTCATCAAATCAACACCATATGGCAACGTTATTGATGGAGATTCCAACGAAAATCCGGTAGTCATAATGTCGGTTGAAAATGAGAGACATCCTTCTCTCGAAAACTAGTGCCCGTGTTTGAAGAAACATAAAATATGAGGTAAGATGTTAAAAAATGACTCATTAATTTACGAATTAAGAACCTCATAATGTTATTTCCCATATTTAACTATGAAACAGTGTATTATTCAACATAAGCATGGAATTTGACTTTTAGAGGAAAATGCAAAATTAAAAATGCAGAGATTAGTGATGAATTGAACAAGGACATATAAGGACTATCTCTTTGTGTTAGCATGTTTGACAGATATTACAGAAGTCCCAGTTTCAGTTCCTGCTTGTACAATAGGAATTTTTCTTTGAGTATAAGATCGGAAATAAGTCTGTTCAGCCTCTTAAGGACAACTGGGTATCTGCTTCACGTGAGAAGCAATGAAATCCAGTTAAGTAAACTCCGTAGCGTAGTGATTAAGGCCCGTTGGGGTCAGGATTTTTAAACTAACCCAAACCTTCTGGCGGCGCTATGGTCCTGGGGTCGACTCGCCTCTAACGGAAATGAGTACCAGACGCTTGTTCTGGGGGTAAAGGCGGCCGTCACGCAGGGCTGACAACCCAGCTGACATAAAGTGCCGATTGTCTAGAAAAAGTGGGAGCCTTAACCTCCTACTACCTCAAGGGCCTCCGGGCCTGTTGTGGGATCACTTTACTTTAAACTGAAATTAAGATTGAGGGATTGTTCCATGGTAACTACATGATTTATCTGTCCTGCCATCTATTGAAAATTTGAAAAATTAAAGAATAAAATGGTATGAATGTATAATTAGAAGATTGGAAATATAAAGATTACTGAGACAGACAATCTCCATACATCTCTATCCTGAGCTAATGTTTTCCAAACATTCCCTGTATAATCTACTTCCCTCAAATTGTGGTTAATGTTATTCTCCCATCTCATTCTTAGTATACCAACTGGGCATTTTCCTCTGGTTTTCCTACAGGAAGCTTCCATGTACGTCTTTCATTCCCCATTCGTGCCACATGTCCTGCCCATCACAGTCTACGAGACTTAACTGTTTTCATTACATTTGGCTTCCTATGAAGACCGTGTGTGAGTAGTTCACTGTTATGTAGTCTTCTCCATTCACCTGTCTGTTCATCTCTCTTTGATTTACAAATATTAGGTATCAAAATTAAAACTAAATCAGAAGCAGAAATACTCCATAAAGTCAATTAACTATCACAAGGAAAGAAATGGACAGGAATCAACAAACTTTTGAAAAATATGTTTGCTTATAATCAAGAAAGAAAGCTGTCGCAACTTTCAGATTGAATACCATTCTTGACTGCCTTGCAACACATCTCTGCAAGATTGGAATTTATAGCAGTGCCATTTATAGCAGTGTATCCCTTTTGCAACTTACCGGGTTCATCTGCGGAAAAAAGAAGAGCTATTTAAATGCATCAAACTAAGTAATGAAGCACAACAAAGTAAAACTTATCTCTACTCTGTTGGAAAGCAAGAAGCAAAATAGGTTAAATGATCCCAAATGCAACCATTATAAAACAACAACAGATTACTGACAAGGGAACAATCAACCATTACATACTAAAGCCTGCCTTGAAATTTCTTCCAGAGATGTGTTGTGATGTACAAAGACCATGTCCAAAAAAATATCTGCCGTTTTTAATTGCAAGGCACTAAAATCCAGCGCCAAATCTCTCATTTAAACTATATGGAAGCAATGCAACTTCTGTATTGGCAACTACCCACTGTCTGCGCCGCATCCTGCCTCACTTCACTCAGTTTTTAACTTATGCAGGAATGTACGAGGGTGAATCAAATATAAACCGGAATTATTGTTTACAATTTTATTGAATTGACAAAAAAATACAAAATCACCACCTCATTTTTCTACATTGTCTCCTGCATTTCCAACATACTTTTGCCATCGAGTTGGTAACTTTTTGATGCCGTCCTTGAAGAATGAGGGATGACGTGTAGTCAGTTGCGCACGAACTCCTCTATCGCTGCATTGTCACCAAACCGCCATCCTCCCAGGTCTTCTTTCAGTGGCCCAAACAAATGATAGTCACAGAGTGACAAATCAGGATTGTAAGGAGGATGTTCCAGAGGTGTCCAATGCATTTTCGTCAGTTTTTCTTGTGTCAACCGAGCAGTGTGTGGCCTTGCATTGTCATGAAGCACAATCACCTGGCAGACAATTTTCGGAATTTGAGTTCATCACTGATGATGGTTTGAACACTTCCGAAGCTTATTCCAACGTGTGAAGCAATTTCAGAAATTGTTACGCGCCGATCCTCAATAAGGTCCCGTACAGCATGAATGTTGTCTGCAGTGATGCTTGTTCGTTGCCGTCTTTGGTGGGGCTCATTTTCCACTGAATCCCGGCCCGCTAATTTTTTTTTTTTGCGCCAATCATACACCTGCGTCTTCGAAAGGGTTGCTTCCCCGAACTGCGCATGGAGCCTTCTCAAAATTTCAGAAGGTTTAGTGCCTTCTTTCGCCAAAAACTTAATAATAATGCGTTGCGCAACAGACGTGTGTACCTCTTGCTCGCTCATGGCGTACTGAAGCAAGCGGCCGCTCTTCGGAGTGCGACACATCAAGATCCCTACTCCAGACACCGCCACCAACTTCCCCTCCAAACAGTAACCTTTGCAGTTCGCTACCAGATCCTCCAGATACAAATTCCGGTTTATATTTGATCCACCCTCGTACATCTGCTCAGTACAATGGGTTACCATTGCTGGATTCTGGCTTCAATTTCTGTGCCTTGTAGTTAAAAAGTGGCAGATAATTTTTTTTTAGATACAACTGTAGTACATCTCAATGCTTCTCTGAGAGAAATTTTAAGGTAGATTTTGGCATGGAATGGTTGACAGAAATTAAAAGAAAATTAAACATCAGGGAATAAACTGCAAAATTGTTGAGAAGTAAAGTAATAGTATATCACGATGCGAGGTTGGGAAGTGGTTTTTACAGAAGTGAGGAAAATGTTTAAAAACCGAACGATAGTGAGCCGAACGATAGTGAGGTTTTTATTTCCGAGATCCTGTAAAACACTTCACAAACGTGTGTTGTACATTATTTTTTTGCGCGATGGTGTTTTCAAAATAATAAATAATAGTAAAATAATAACATCTTTGTTGGAAATATTTGCATTCATTATAAACAACTGACTAATGCTAACAGTGTGGGCAATGCCTATTAGTTGAAACTACAGCAGGCCATGACACCGATCAATCATAAAATGACGGCAAGTATGTATTTATTGTTTTATATTCCAAATAAAGTTTAGTTCATTTAAAATGCAGTGATTTGTTTCATATAATGTATATTAACACTACCTTTTGGATATATTTTTGTATATACATTGTACATGGTATGCATAGAGGGCAGTGGTTTTACTTCCCACACGTGGTTCGTAATATGTAATGTTACAGTATAGTTATTTAGGTTGGCAATCCTGAAGTTGAACTTTCAATCATGGTCGCCAATGCTGTAAGTACGACAAACACACTATCGCGTAAAAAAAAATATATAATCTCCTTTATTAAATTAGATTTGTTTAATTACTCGCCTGTAAGGTAATAGGAGATAATGATAATGGAAGAAATATAAAAATACATTTATGATAACAAAGTCATGAAATATAAATGCTAATAATATATACGGTATGCTTAAACAGTTACTATTAAAACTGAAAATAAATGTGGTTAAGATAGGTAACAGTTGTTAACAAAGGGAATTGGGACCTCTTCCCATGATTAGGCAGAATAAAAAGAATAAAGAAGATATTCTACATATTAAATTTATCTTATATTGAGATTATCATTATATTCAAATGTCCAATGATTATTACCTGGCAATCAGTAGCCTACCGGTATGCTAATTCTCAGGTGGTTTGTAAAGTATGTTATCATTATTTTGTTTGATAGTAAGTTGACTAATTTTACATAAAGACCTTGGTTTATATAACATGAAAGCTAAAACTCTATTCTATACTTTTGGCTGCAATTAAGATAATAATTATGTGTACATTCTTGATTTGTTATGTTAGATACTACTACTAATCACAAATTAAATTAACTAATTTACAGTTTAATGACCATATTTATTTATAACAGTAATAATAAACAACCTTTCAAAAATAAGTCTCAAGATTAATTAAGAATTAATAGTTGGATATCTAGTGGATAACAGAAAATAGATGACCACGTGTTTCTTGGCTTCAGATAATTCAAAATTTCATAAAGGAAAGTGATATCAAATAAGATTTATGGAGTGACAAGAAGAAAAATTAAAGTTAAGGTACCTTGATAAAACTAATATGAGCATTTGGTTTGAAAAGATGTTACAATCACAAACTGGAATAATTATGATGATAAAATAATAATAATAATAATAATAATAATAATAATAATAATAATAGTAATAATAATGATAATGATAAAACGTTTAAAACGATAATACGATAAAAGATAATACAATTTGACGATAATACAATATGACAATAATACGATATGATGATATGAGATGATGATATATGAGATGATCAGATGATGATATATGAGATGATGACGGGGATGACGACAACGACGATGATGATGATGATGAAAGGTATAGCAATACCACTATAGACTTTAGGAGGCACTTTGGAGTATTAGGTAGGTAGCATGAAATGTCAACAGGGTTGTCAGTCCTATGTGGTGGCTGCCTTTACCCCCAGAACATACATTTGTTACTCCTTTAAATTAGAGGGTGAGTCAACTGCAGGGCTATAGTGTCGTCAGAAGATTTAGGACAGTTTATAAATTTTGGCCTTACTGGCGATCAATGCTGCAACATATGGAATTGTAGCATATTGCCTTAACTGCATTATGGTTTGCTCAAATAATAATAATAAAATAATAATATTATTAATAATAATAATAATAATATTTTTATTAAGGATTTTCTCTACATTAGTTATCCTTCAGCCCAAATGTATTTTGCTCCGCCACAGATTTCTATCTTTAGCATCTTCTTCTTTGTGGTCTCTGTTGATCATGTTTCTTCTCACTTCATCCATCCACTGTTACCTCAGTTTCCTCCTCCTGCCTTCAGCATTCCAACCCAGCATCATTCTTTGATTCTATTATTCTTTATCCTCTTCAAATGTCCATACCATTTCAGTCTTCGTTCTACTATTTCTTCTGTAATATTATGTTTAACATTCATTATTTCTCTAATTTTCTGGTTCCAAATTTTCTCCTTTCTTGATTTTCTTGATGCCTTTGTCAAAATTCATCTCTGTTTTAAATCATTTTTTTGCTTGCTGTCTACCTAATGATTTAAATATCAGTATCTTGGTTTTATTTATAATATTTTCATTCCATATCACTGAATTCAACATTCCAATTACTTTTCTTCCTTCACTAATTCTTTTCTCAATTTCATTATAACTTTTCCAATCTGATTCTAAAATTGATTCTAAATATTTGAATTTTTTAACTTTCTTAATTTCTACATTTTCACACTGTAATTTCTCTCCATTCTCTAGTTCTGTCATGATATATTTGGTTTTCTTAATATTTATATTTAATCCCTATTTTTTGTTTTCTTCAATTAATTATCTTGTCACGTATGATGCATCTTCCGTGTCCTGAGTAATCACCATTTGGTCGTCTGCAAATACTAGATGGTGTAACACATATTGATTATATTTGAAGAGAAAAATTATATGCTCAGAGTGGGACTCCAACCCAGGACCTTTGACTTTCTAGACCAGTGCTCCAATCTAAACACAAATTTTTCTCTTTTGTACGTTGTCAATTCCCACGCACCAAATGCTATGAAACCTTTGCTTCTATCTTTGCAAATGTCATCTTCTTTATTAAAAAGACATTTATTTGGGATTTTTATATTACATTATAAAGCCAGTACAGCTTCTTTTGATGATTTTATTATTAATTTCATTTCATGAAATGAATATAAAAACATTGGCATATTATTTAACTGAAATTCCCATTGGTTTGCATTTTCTAGTCCAGTTTCTAAGGAAAACTTCTAATGGTGATAATTATGATAATGATAATAGTAATAATGATGATAATTATGATAATAAAAAGTAGACAGTATTTTAGTTAATGATGCTCTATAACATATCAGGTCATTAGCATTACAATTTAAATCTTGGTGAGAAATAACTGAAAATGTTAGCACAAATGCCTCTTATTTCAAGGAAAGTTCTTTTATGTGCTGTAATCTATGAAATGAGACTAACAGCTTTATTTCCCTTCTGAAAGAAGTTATATTTAGGGCTATTATGCCTTGAAAAAATACATTGGTCCCAATTGGGTCTGAACCTGTGAATCTTGAATCTTGGCGAGCATGGTAACTATTAGTCCACCATCAATAGTAATATTAATAATAATAATGACATACAAAATTAAAATACTATAACAATGTAATTAAACCAGAGTGCCTCTATGAAACAGAAACATTAATTTTGAACAGGAAAAAAAGACATCGAAAATATAGTGAAAAAAGAATGCAAAATTATAAGAAAAATGTTAGGTCCTCAAGTCATAGGTGAAGCATATAGACTCAAAAGTAAAAAGGAAATAAAATTATATACAGACATTCATAGTGATATTAGAAAAGAAGAAGATTAGAATTTTGTGGATATATTAAACGAATGGACTCAAATAGACTTTCAAAACAAATTATATTATTTTTAGTCTGATCATCTTACCTCAATATTAATGTTGATTTGTTCTTGGACATGTTTCAAAACAATTATGTTTTATCATCAGCTTGTCCAGACTGGTTTGATTTATGTTGCATTATGTTGCACACCCTGGATGTCGATGTCAGCTCCATCCTGTGATTGGCCAAAGAACCTCCAAACAAGGTCACGCTCCGTCGGTATTTCAAAATTCATAACTCTGTTTTTGTTCTTCTGAATATAGATTTTTTCCCAAATAGTCAACTCTTTTGTATTTTCTAACTGTTTTAATAATTTAGTGTCCGAATTTATATTATGTTTTTCAGACCAAACATGAGCAGCAACTGCAGATTTTTCTATTTCCCCATTTTTAATATATTAGAACCAAAGAACACATAAGAAATATTAAAAATGGGGAAATAGAAAAATCTGCAGTTGCTGCTCATGTTTGGTCTGAAAAACATAATATAAATTTGGACACTAAATTATTAAAACAGTTAGAAAATACAAGAGCTGACTATTTGGGAAAAAAAATCTATATTCAGAAGAACAAAAACAGAGTTATGAATTTTGAAATACCAACGGAGCATGACCTTGTTTGGAGGTTCTTTGGCCAACCACAGGATGGAGCTGGCATCGACATCCAGGGTGTGCAACATAATGCAACATAAATCAAACCAGTCTGGACAAGCTGACGATAAAACAATTGTTTTGAAACATGTCCAAGAACAAATCAACATTAATATTGAGGTAAGATAATCAGACTAAAAATAATATAATTAAAATAACCTCAAAATATCACTTCCTAAAATTAAATATTTCAAAACAAATATTAGAATTCTACATAAATAAAAATAAAGCTCAGTGGATACTATAAAATGGATTGGTGAAGTGAAAAAGGACTTAAAATTGGCAGGAAGAAGATATCATAAACAGAGATATCTTTAGAATTAAGGTGCACAAGTGGCAGGTTGATCAAGAGAACAAACCCAAGAAGAAAAAAAAAAAAACTGGAACAATATGGGCAGAAGACAGAAAGAAAGTTAATAGTAAAAAAAATGAGGGAAATATGGAATCAAAAGAAACACCTATAAGTACTTTGTATAGTCCTATATGGGCTCATTTAAAAAAAATAAAATAAAATAAAAGAATGATTATAAAGAGGAGATACCTATAAGATGTGTATGCAATATAAAATAAAATTTAATGCTATCTATTCTAGTATTGCTTTTTTTATTGTTTTGAAACAATACTGAAATTGTCTAATTCTAGTGAAATTTGAATTTCTTATTTTGAAAAATTAAAGTATTGTTAACTGTTGAAGGTTAGTTTGTTCATAATATTCTCTAACGTGTAAATATTTATTACTAGGAAAACTTTTGTCAAAAGTTTGTTACTGACTATCTTAGTTAAATTTTCCTTAATGCGATAATGAAAATGACATTCACAAAGGCTGTAAACATTCATAAATTATTGTTTATTTTTATATTGTGAAATTTGATAACACCTTTGCCATAATTTTTTAGGAGTATTATGATTTATCACATATGTCTAGTCTACAACTGAAGTTTGTATTTATGACACCAATAAAAAATTTATGATAGCCATTTAGGCTTAGTTTTTCTTTTTATATTTATTACTTACTCAGTTATCATAAGTAATGCCACGAGTGATTTTCAATTTATGTAGAGAATTTGGAAATCAAGAGTGGCATTTGTTAGTACTATTTAACGAATACAATTAAGCTGTTTACTCACAAATCATTATTTAAATGTAGTTATTTTAAAATATTTATATATATATAATGTAAACGGCGATGTTTGTAAACAAATAAGAAATATTTGTTATATTTCATTTGTTCATCACTGCAACCAGATCATATTATTTATTGCCAAGTAGTATTGCAATATTGTAAGAATGCACCCTAGTGAAGAAGAAATGAAACACATCAAACTGTTTATAACCAACATTATAGGTTATTAATTAATTTCTGTTGACCTATGATGTAAATATGTCAATTATATTTTTCTGGAATGTAAATACCTGGGAAATAATATGTTTAAGAAAGTGCAAACAGTGGTGTCTTTTTATTGTGGTATAATCAATTGCTACAATTTGTTTTATCTATTATATCTTGCAAGCGGTATCTGGTTACATTAGTGCACCATATGTACAATCTGGGAGCCACATGCATTCTAGGATTCTTACATCTTAATATATAAATTGCTATACTCAACATATTTTTTAGAGAGTCAATCACTGCAAAATAATGCTCTGATCTGTTCAGAATGTTAAAAAGGAAGAGCTCCTTTAATATGATAAACTTAAGTGATAAATATCGGAGTAAAACACGACTGTGATTGGTTGTAAAACAAAATTCATTGAAATGTGATTGGTCATTGACTCCCATTTGGGGCATGAGTTAAATAGTCATCAGACAATTTTATGAATGGGGTTTCCTTTCATAATTGAAAGTGGAAGTTTAATGATACAAATAAAAATCAACATAAAATAAATAGTGATAGAGGATCCAAAGTTTCTTATACAATGACACTGAGAAACATACTGATGGAGCTAAATGTTACGCCTACACTAGGGCCTAACTGCCATAATAATAAAATTCTATAAAAACAGATGAAGCATATACACAAGATAACTTTTATTATACCAAAAAATAGGGAATAAATAATCACCCTTTAAATGCGGATTGAAGTCTCAATCAAAATATACACAAGTGTTTTATAGATAAAAAACTAGGGTAAAAATTATAATAAAATGACTATTTCACATCAATATATTTTTCAATCTATGAGGACACACTTACGAAATCTTATATAATATCAAAAACAACTTTGTTAGTTTCAACCAAATGGGACACTCTTACGAAAACTTATATAACCCAAACACATTAGGATAAGTAGTTAAAAACACCTTATATAACATGACCATGCGAGAACTAGGAATATTACAAAAGATTGGGCAAGAAAATAGGGCTTCCATTAGTTTTAGGGAATGGTGAAAGGTAGAGATGATAATATAAAAAGCAGGGGTTTTTAGTAGAAAAATCAGAACGGTGGAGGGGACCGAAGGGTTCGGTCCCCCCTGGGGGACAGGAGTGCAGCTCTACATGGGTAATATGAATATTTTATCTTTTTATTATCAGTCTTTTAAAATGGTCATTTTTCATACATAGAATTAATTAAAGGACCAAATGGTCCAAAGAACTTAGAATAATGAACAAAGTTGTTTCTTCTAAATGATTGTTTTCCTCTCTGAATTTTATCAGTTTTGGTATTTTGACGCTTGACAATATGGCGATTTTAGCTGATTTTAATAAGTTGTTGATCTAATATTTCTTTATGGTTTGATTTATCAAATAAATATGTCATTTTATTGTTTACTGTATTTTTAACATGTTTAAATGTGGAATTCATCCTCCAAAACCAAGGCCAACCGCTCGGGCCAATACCACTTAAACAATAGAGATCTTTCACGCTACCTTAAAGCGGGGCTTAACTGGTCCCGCGTAACACTAAATGACATGTGAAGTTTATGGGATGAAGAGAAAATGAAGGGAGATAGACATGAATATTAAAGATGAAGCCATTGAGCAAATGGAGAGCTTCAAATACTTGGTTTGTATTATCAGTAGTAACATGATCTGCTGTCATGAAGTAAAAGCACAGAATAGCAATGGCAAAAGAAGCTTTTAACAAGAAGAGAAGCATTTTCTGTGAACCTTTGGCAAAATAATAATTTAATTCTATTACTCACATTTAACTTAGATAACTTGTGTCCGTTCATCCCCCCACTTAAATTTAAATAGATAGATCATCGGTTGATTAATGCCTTTGACATCGTCTGATTCCTAATAGCCAATTTTGTTGGTCCATCCGATCTCCTGGTTGTAGATGTTTCTCCTTCATGTATAAACATATTCCCTGACTCCAGGAGGTTTTAGGTCTTCCTCTGCCTCGTCTTTCCTCAGGTTTCCATTCCAAAACAGATTTTGGTAGTCGATCCTCTTTCATTCGCTGGACATGTCCATACCATCTTAATTGCTGAATTTTAATGTAATCTAAAATAGTGTCTTCAATCTTCATTTTCTCCCTTATATATTCTTATTACATAATCGTTTATATATTATTAGCGGCTGAGGCTAGTGAAGTGCTTCGTGGAGTATATCATTGTATGGTGCAGAGATGTGGACACTACAATGGAATGAGAAAAAAACGACTGGAAGCTTTTGAGATGTGGATATGGAGAAGGATGGAGCATATAAATTGAACAGACAAAATAAAAAATAAAGATGTGCTAGACAGAGTGGATGAAGGAAGAACAATGCTGGAGCTCATAAAGAAGAGGAAAAGAAATTACATTGACAACTGGCTAAGAAGAAAATCCAATGGAAATAAATTGATTTTTCCAAGCCATGAAATCTTGATTGTGGCATTTTCTGGATAAGAACTAAAAATGTAGGTCACATGTTGTAGATTTACTGCACATAAAATAACTTGAAGCATCCACTGCAGTGGTCTCGAGGTAGCATGCTGCCTTGTCATGCAGTGGGCCCGAGTTTGATCCTTATTTGGGACAAGCTTTCTGGGTGAGATTTTTATGGAGTTTTCCCTCACCTGTAAGAGAAATGTCAGGAAACTTTAAGGCCTAAATGGTCACCTAACACTATCTGGCCATCATTATCATCCTTATCATATTTGCCTCATTAGATTAAATTTAGATTAAGGTCTCTCCTGGTGCATCATTAAACATCATCATCAACTTTCATATCATCTTAAAATATTAATTAATAATGTTAACCAATTACAAATTAATAAATAAGTTAGGTCTGCATTCATCTTACCTCATACTTCGTTGTTTCTTGTAAGACGTGTTTCAAAGCATCTTTGATTCATCTTCAGTTGGTACAGATGTTTTACAAGATAAACAAAATACAAGTTGGTACAGACATATACTTATCCTAAGCTCCTCTCTATACACAATACAAGATTACATCATCTATGTAAAGTAGTTCTATTGAAGTTGTGCGTAAATTGAAAATAGACCACATTAATGCCAACTGTCTACCCAGCGTGGAGCCAGAAGCATATTAAGTGCAGGGGTGGCATTAGAAAACACACATGCCTTTAAACTGAGGAAAAACTATGTTTTAATCATGTTATGTTTATATCCAAGGGCAAGCCATAATGTAATTGGTTAAGGCAATATGCTAAAGCTGGAAATTCGGGGATTCGAGTCCTGGTGGTGTCAGGATTTTTAAACTGACATAAACCCTCTGGCAGCACTAAGGCCCTGGGGTCGATTCAACCTCTAAGGGAATGAGTACCAGACCCTTATTCTGAGGGTAAAGGCTGCCGTCATGCAGGGCTGGCAACCTGGGTGACATCTCATGCTGATTATTTAAACAGTTGGGAGCCTTAGCCTATCATCCCAATGGCCTTATCTAGGCCTGTAGTGAGATCACTGCAATAATTAATGGCTCCTGTTTGAGAAAACCAGTTATAACAGCTAGGAGATCCTATATTGGCTAGATGATCAACCACCTCTGTGATTGATATATGTGGCTGGTAGAGGGCTTTTGTGTCATGGAGTTTTTTTTACATACAAAACTTGTGATTTTTTTATGGTGATTGTTTGTTTGACAGTTGTGCATACCCCTTATTGCGATCACGGTAGGGCCTAACTGCCATAATAATAAAATATTATAAAAAACCGATAAAACATATACACAATATACTTGTTTATTATACCAGAAGATAGAGAATAAATAATCACCTTTTATATGCTGATTGAAGTTACACTCAAAGTTCATACAAGGGTTTTATGAATAAAAAACGAGGGTAAAAATTATAATAAAATAGAATATCTTAGACTAGAAGTGATTTCACATCAATATATTTTTCAAACTATGAGGACACACTTACGAAAGCTTATATAATCACATAAACAACTTTGCTTTTGAATAACACTAGTTTCAAACTAATGGGACACTCTTACGAAAACTTATATAACCCAATAAATATTTATGCCTTTTTGACTAACACATTAGATAAGTAGAAAAACATCTTATACAACTTGGCCCTGACAGACCCAGGAAGATTGCTATAGGTTGGGTAATAAATAAGGGTTTCCACGAATTTGGAGGATAGAGAAAAGTAAAAACTATCATATAAAAACGCTGGGTTTTTGGGAGGAAAGGCAGAACGGTGTGGAGGACCGAAGCTTTCGCTTCATGGTCCTCCTGGGGAGGAGTGCAGCTTCTTCATGGGCAAGAAACAACATTTTATCATCACTCTAAAAAGTTCAAGTTTTCTAAAATGGTCATTTTCTGAAGCAAAATAACTTAGAATAATTTGGAAGACCAAAGGGTCAAATAACTTAGAATAATTTTGTTAATTATTAAAAATATGCTTTATTATAAGAAGACCTAAGGGTGAAGCAAAAATGAATAATAACCTAAAGTTGATTTTAAATGGTTCTCTCTCTGAGTATTAACAAAGTTTAATTGTTCGGCTCAGTTCAACATGGCGATTTTTAACTATAACTGTTATTTGTTATGATGATTTTAATATGTCTCTTTATGGTTGTTTTATTTAATAAATTATGTCAATATTTGTTTTAATGTGTTTATATGTGTAGTTCTCCCACCAAAAACCAAGGCCAGCCGCTCGGGCCAAAGACCACTTAAACTATAGAGATCCTTTTTACGCTACGTTACGAGTGGGGTTAACCTCCATTATAACACCCCTAAAACATACAGCTCCAACATTTTCATGTGGTAAATCCCATGAGTTTCAGGGATAGTTGCAAGATGTTCAAATTGTTTTTCTAGAAATCTCTTTTGCCTTCTATAATCTTATTTTGTGATACCTGTTGAATAGTTATTTAGTTGGCTTAACTGCTTAAGAATTGCAGAATTTTGTATCTTCTTTCCCAATTTTGCAGACATTCAAGCTGTTTTACTTGGCTGTCAATTGCATTATAGCCTCCTTTCCATGGTATGATTCAAAGAAGTTTCATTCAATGTTCAATCTAAATTTACAAATAAGCAGTGTAACATTGCTCAAGTATACTACTTCTGAAAGTATCAGCTACTCCATTAGAAAATATTTTTATCACCTCAAGGTTTGGCAGATGCTCCGATAATTTGGAAACATTTTTTGTAAGCAAACATCTGCAGCATACTTGCCATGTGTCACATAATCTGCCACTGGAATAAAGAATTTCTTCTGTCTAAACCAGGCAACAGCAGTGAGATATCTAGATCTCATTTGTTCTTTGCAGATATAATTTTCTGAGAAATCAACATGTATTGCTGCTTAATTTACTTCAGTGTTTTCACGAACATATTTAAATGCTTCCATTTACTGCCTTTTAGCTCAAATTCACACAGAAGAAGGGTCAGCTGAGCAACAGTTTACTAGATTTCCTAAACCAAGTATATGTTAATCTTCAGCCGAGTGTAGCAAGCAATTTAGTGCATTATGCATATTTGCAAATGAGAGGAGAAAACATTAGTCAGTCATGGGAAAAGTAATGACTTTACAAGAAAGTGTTATTAATACTTGTTTGTTAGTTATGTATCAATAATGTAGAATCCAAGAGTAAATTTCAATCCATTAGTTATTATGTTGTGCACAATAATTTTTATGTTTTCACGACTGATTGACGTAGCTTACAGTTAACATGTATAGGAGGCATTTAAGATATCAAGAAAATTATAATACAATTAACATTAATACATTTATGACCAAGAAGGACCAAAGATTCATTTAACAAAAGAGTTTGTGAAATAAAATTAATTAATATGGCCAAATTGTCAAACAAATTTGTATAATTTTATGTGTTTTTCAGATTTTGGAATATGACAAATTCTACCATTAATATTAGATTAACAAATATGTATTTGAAACATTCTCTTGTAGAATTATTATATATATTATACATTGTATCAACAACATTATTCCTACACTAATTTAAAAAAAATATCCACCCCTATGACCTCTAAGTAGGGTGCTGCCTTGTCATGCAGCAGGCCCAGGTTCGATTCCCAGTCAGGACAGGCTCCTGGGTGAGGTTTTTTCTCACCTGTAAGACAAATGTTAGGAAGCTTAGAGCCCACAGTCCTCGAAAATCATCCTTATCATTACCAACATTATCCTTTACCGGTGTGGAAAGCAACAGGAAGCTATCACACCTATAATTCCCTAGTAAAGCTGCAAAGCATAGCGTGAAATTGCTATGATTGCAGTGAAAGATCTGCCCTCAGGCAGAATTACTATAAAAAAAATTCAAAATTTTCACCTCGGTATGACATTTTCATGGAATCACTTCAGAATATATCCATTATTCTATTAAATAATACATTTTATATTATAGGGATAGAATGAAAAGTGATGAGATAAGGATGCAGTGGAATAGTAGGGAAATGGTTGAACATATACAAAATTATCAGATTAAATGGTTCCAACACGCCCAGAGAATGTCAAATTCCCATTTACCAAAGATGATTTACCACCTCAACCCTAAAGGCAAAAGAGACCTCGGAAGACCCTTCACCCGATGGAAAGATCAGTTTTTGTAGTCGCAGAATGGGCATCATGACCCAATACTGCATTCGGAAGAAGAAGAAGAAGATATTATAGGCCCATTATATTTTACACTTAAGAATGTGTCAGATGTAATTTAATTATTAACATTTTGCCTTAATTTTTAGCTAAGATTCACACCTTATAATCTGTTTGCATAGATGATGAGATAGGCTTTTAGGCCTAATGTACAAAGGTGAAAAGTATACTAGGAAAAGTTCAATTTGAGGAAACAAGTAAATATTGACAAAGGAAAATGACTGGCAAATTAGCAATTTTATTTTTCATTAAATCTCTTAATATGCATTTGTTTTATTCAAGAAATATGCACACATATCAAAACAGAATATGATACATAAATATCAGTATGCAATATATTGTTTAAAACTAGGAACTATGAAAGTGGCTTTAACCAGTTGAAGGCTAGTTACAAGACTAATAAGTATTAACTTCATAAACTTAAAAAATCTTTTAAACTTATTGAGAAGTGAATTTTTCAAATATCATCTTCGGAATTTATTGGCCAGCCCAGGTTTTCTTTATTAAATCAGCTCCCTTCTCTGCGACCATCATAATAGGTGCATTAGCATTACCACTCACTTGCTGAGGAATTACTGCTGCATCTATTACTCGAAGCCCTCCGATTCCATGTACTTTGAGTTCATTATCCACTACAGAGTTTTCAACACTTGTACCCATGGCACATGTTCCTACCTGAAATACATATCGCAGAATATTATATTTAAATACATAAAACTATTTTTATGTTATCTTAACTTATTAAAATCTAGTCTTTAGTCAACCAAAGCATTGAACATTTTATATTTGATTGTCCTTTGTTCTGGAATGAAAGATTAAAATTCTCATATCTACTAAATAACACCGCTTATTTAAGCGAACCACTCATTACAGAAGTGCTTACAACAGACTTTTTTTTTTGTAAATGAAGTTCATAAAGTAAAGTAATCCCGCTATAGACCTCAGGAGGCCCTTGGGGTAGTAGGAGGTTAAGGCTCCCACTATTTCTGGACAATCAGCACTTGGTGTCAGCCGGCTTGTCAGCCCTGCATGACGACTGCCTTTACCTCCAGAACAAGCATCTGGTACTCATTTCCATTAGAGGCTGAGTCGACCCCTGCACCAGAGGGTTTGGGTCAGTTTAAAAATCCTGTCCCCACCGGGACTCGAACCTCAACCTTCTGGTTTGTAGCGCACTACCTTAACCACTATGCTACAGCGTGCCCCCATAAATAAAGTTCATAAAAACTTAAATTTTATATAAAATTATGTAATGACTCACAACTTTGTAACAAACTATAACCCTCATGTACCTTAAGTGAAATAGGGTTTATTAATTTCGGATATTAAATAATAATAATAGCTTTTATTAACAAATAAAGGTTATGGCATTTTTCGTGATTTTTCTCAGTGTAGTGACTCCAGAAGAGGGAGGTACAATAAATGTATATTAATAATTGAGTTAGAATATAACACCCTACCTCATAATTGTAATTTCTCAATTATCTTTTGATTATGAAAGGTATTTTATGATTCCATACATTTTAATTTAAAACTTTGAAATACCATATCATAGTTTTTATGATCTGAATGATTTTTAGGACTGATCTATTATACTGAAATTGAACTCTGACATTTATATAACTCATAATGAAAAAAACTTGATTACGAAAGTTCTGATACAGATTTTATAATTTTTTTCTTTATATAAATTGTCTTATAAAACTTTTGATCTTTTATAATTTTTTATTTTAATATCCAGAAGACCTACCTGATGATTTTCTGGATTAGTCCAATATTGTATTGCACAATGCCAGTATTCCTCTGAACCAAATTCATCCTCACAAAATGATGAAGGCGGTGTTATGATTGTTACAGCATCTTTCAGTGGAGTTGTCTTAGACATGTTAAGGGTGAAGCTGTCAACATGAGAATAAAATATACAGAGAATTTGTGGTTTTATTTTGATTATCATGAGCATTTTATGATTTTTTAAAATACGTACTGAATTGCATCAATTAGTGTTTGTTTGTCATTGTCCTCAACTAAGTAGTTGGCCTGAATGATTGGATAATCTGTTGGGTTTGAGCTTCGCAGCATAATGTTGCCTGCACTCTTGGGTCTCAAAAGGGTTGGAGTCATTGTCATGTAACGCTGTTCTTCACAATGGCTGGCTTCTCCATCTGTACTGCAGTTAGCAAGGAAACCCTCAAAGAAAATTTGGACTTGAGGAACTGTTTCTGGTGCATCATCCAATTCATTGACTCTAATGAATCCAGTTGTCTGAGAATAAAAGAACCGTTAAAAATTTATGAACACTTTAGAAATGCTGGGTTGCTAATTGGATTGTCATGAACTACAAAAAATAAATGCAATGCCAGAGGAAACTAGTAAAAAATATTACAAGATTTACTCATTAAATTGCAAATATATTAATATAATAGTGTATTACACAAGGTGTAACAGCAAAATAATTAAGTTATGTAGATAGGAAATAACACTATGAGGTTTTTTAATATTGTTTATTTTTTATTTCACTCACCTCATACTTCATAACTCCTCGCAAACCCAGGGTGTCACAGTGACACAGCATTGAGAATGTCACAAATGATGTGACGAAACCCTGGGTTTGCAAGGAGTTATGAAGTATGAGGTGAGTGAAATAAAAAATAAACAATATTAAAAAACCTCATAGTGTTATTTCCTATCTACATAACTTAATTATTTTGCTGTTACACCTTGTGTAATACACTATTATATTAATATATTTGCAATTTAATGAGTAAATCTTGTAATATTTTTTACTAGTTTCCTCTGGCATTGCATCCTGGGTTTGCAAGGAGTTATGAAGTATGAGGTGAGTGAAATAAAAAATAAACAATAGCAAAATAATTGTTTGAACTTTTATAGAAAAATCACTTTGAGGTTTAATTTAAGATTTAAATTAAAATTCTTTATACCTCACCTCATATCCAGTCTTCTAATTATACCGGTTTCAAAACTGATATAAATGCCAGTCTAATTAAACAAATAGAAAAATGAAAGAAGAGCTCATAGTTTGAGAAAAATCCACATTAAAGAAAACAAGAAAGAAAAACTTGTGAATTTTGAAATTTTCGAGGAATCTGATTTGATTCAGAGGTTCATCGGTCCACCAACAGAGGGGGCTTTTTTATATTGATGAACATATAACATGGTTGTAATTAATATTTAATTTTAGGAAGTGATATTTTGAGGTTATTTTAATTATATTATTTTTAGTCTGATCATTTTACCTCAATATTAATGTTGATGTGTGTTTCAAAACAATTCTGTTTTATCGTCAGCTTGTCATGTGACTACATATTTTGCACGATATTAGACATTTTAAACTATAACTTATCTATCCATACATACTTATTCATTGTAGTTAAAGGTCAAACTTTGTGTTTAAGCATTTTATAAAATAATTTCATAACAGTATCATCATATCCAATGCTTAAGGTGGATTGAAAAAAAAAGCGGGATGGTTGAAGCCTTTAATATGCCGACTTAAGTAATAAAAGTCATCAGTACAATGATAATAATAATAACAGACCTGTGCTTTAGTGGGGGGATGTGAGGGGATTGATGTCCCTGCAAATATGTGGGGTGGATTTTTTAAGTCTTATTTCCTTAATAATTTACTATAAGAATATTGCTGTAAGTATGTGTACATAGTTATTTTGTGTCAAAATATCTTAGAAAATTCTTGATTTATTTACAGTATATAGCGTAGTGGTTAAGGCACTACGCTAAAAGTCGGAAGGTCGAGGGTTCAAGTCCCGGCGGGGTTAGGATTTTTAAACCAACCAAAACCTTCTGGCGGCACTATGACCCTGGAGTCGACTCAGCCTCTAACGGAAACGAGTACCAGACGCTTGTTCTGGGGGTAAAGGCGGCCGTCATGCAGGGCTGACAACCCGGCTGACATCAAGTGCCGATTGTCTAGAAAAAGTGGGAGTCTTAATCTCCTACTATCCCAAGGGCCTCCCAAGGCCTGTAGTGGGATTACTTTACTTTTACTTACTTTACTTATATAGCTTGTATGTATCATATTTTATGAAAGTTCCTATGAAGGATATTCCCCCATGTATTTCTTTCCAATTAAAGTACTGTAATAGATGATCTGATTATACTTCATTTGAGTGGTATGAAATAAAGAAAATATTTTAAAATAAACACAGCTATAATAAACTATAAAAGTAAAAAGAAAACATTTCGGAATGCTAATAATGAACTGTAGGAACTGGCAACAGAGATCATTGGATAGAGAAGATTGGAAGTCTCTCATCAAGAAGGCCCAGGCCTGCTATGGGCTGTAGCATCATTGGAAGAAGAAGAATAATGATAAAAAGTAGCAGGATGGTTTTAAACCATTTAAAAAATAACTAGGATGTCATTCTGCCACTTTCCGCCCCAATAAATGTTCTTTCTTTATTACTATTTTTGTAACCAATTTTATGAAGAGTTATACCTCAAGTACTGGTATATCATTCTATATTAATAACACGTGATCTGTTTAATTAATCTGCCTATTGCATTACTTAATTGCTTGAAGCGATCATATTTAACTCATCTGTGAGGTACCGTACTGTCATCTATGTTACTGGCTGAATATGTGTTTACTTCTGTGTCTAAAGAACATGACACTTAAGGCGAGAAGACAGCTATGTATATCTGCAAGAATCATTGCATAGGCAGAGTTTTTTTTAGAATATTTATTATGCCTAGACTTGAGGAGGTGGCTGAATTCAAATACCTAGGAACAATAATCAAAAGTAGGAATGAGATAAACAAAGAAATTAAACATAGGCTCAATTCTGGAAATGCATGCTATTATGCATTGCAGAGACTCTTGATGTCCCAACTCCTTTCAAAAAATGTTAAACTGAAAATATATAAAACTATTATTCTACCAGTGGGGCACGCCGTAGCATAGTGGTTAAGGCACTGAGATACAAGCCGGAGGGTCGAGGGTTCAAGTCCCGTTGGGGTCAGGAGCTAGAGGTTCTGGGTTCTGGCGGCACTATGGCCCTGGGGTCGACTCAGCCTCTAACGGAAATGAGTACCAGACGCTTGTTCTGGGGGTAAAGGCGGCCGTCACGCAGGGCTGACAACCCGGCTGACATAAAGTGCCGTTTGCCTAGAAAAAGTGGGAGCCTTAACCTCCTACTACCCCAAGAGCCTCAGGGCCTGTTGTGGGATCACTTTATTATTCTACCAGTTATATTATATGGGTGCGAAACATGGACTCTTACTTTAAGAGAGGAAAGGAGATTACAAGTATTTGAGAATAAAGTACTTAGGAAAATTTTTGGACCAAAGAGAGACGAACAGACAGGTGAATGGAGAAGACTACATAACAATGAACTACATGGTCTTTATAGGAAGCTAGATATAATAACAGTTAAGTCTCGTAGACTGCGATGGGCAGGACATGTTGCACGAATGGGGAATGGGAGATTTGCATGGAAGCTTCTTGTAGGAAAGCCAGAGGGAAAACGCCCAGTTGGTAGACCAAGAATGAGGTGGGAGAATAACATTAACTATGATTTAAGGGAAGTAGATTATACAGGGAATGATTGGAAAACATTAGCTCAGGATAGGGATGTATGGAGAGCTTATGTACGTGCGGCCATGAACCTACGGGTTCGATAGTGCCAGTGAGTAGGTAAGAGTAAGTAAGACTTATGCTACAATTATGTACACTATGGAAAAGTAAAATATGTCCTAGGAAAACAGAGATCCAAATATTATTAAAAACTTCAAATCAATTTTGTTCTAGGATATGAAACTTAGAAAGTAACAAATCAGATTATAAATAAATTACAGGTATTGAAATCACTATTTAAAAAATGATGATAATATATCCTGATGTAATAAATAACTATGAATTATGGGAAAGATATAGCAAGAAACAATTGAGACATGAATTAGAGAAAATGGAGGTAGATAGGTCACACTTTGCAGAAAAATTATCGATTTATTGAGAACCAATCCTTGAATTGATTTAAGCATGCATGGAAAAGAACTTTTATAGAAGAGGTAAAAAATGGAAGGAGCTGAAGAAGAGCAAAGAGAAATGTAAATATTTCACAAATTACCTAAGTTCCTAATGAAATGAAAGGAAATACTACACTTCTGCTACTACTATTACTACTAACTACTACTTATACTACTACTACTACAAGGTATAAACCTCAATTGACATAATTTATCAAATATTTAAGTTTACCTGAGATAACCCAGTAGAGGAAAGGGGGCCATTTCTTTCAGTCAGATATTGATATACATTATCTTCATTAAGACGTTCTTCATAACAAGTCTCGTTGACCAAAAATTTTATGCTGAATGATATGTGATTTTGTAAATTTTGGCCAACTTTAGGCATGTCCTGAATCACTTCTATATCTGCAAATAAATTAAAAAACAATGAATATTAGAATTAAAGGCTTAAGGAAATATTTAGGACAAATTAACAAATAAGTAGTCATATCTTCATTTCAACGAAAATTACAATGGAAAGTAATTTACAATTTATATAAATTAATTGGAAAATATTTTTACATTTCACCTTATAAAAGTCTGTGATTTTAATAGGACAGTGCCTGAAAACATCCCTTCTATCCTCAGCCAAAACTCTGACTGCCAAACAAAAAATAGTGAAATATAGAAATCGGCATTTGCAGTTCTGTAACTCTGTGCTTACTTGTAGTCTCAGTGACGAGTAAGAAAAAATAATTTCTACTCAATCATTGCTTATAGATATAAGTTATAAACAATAATTTATAATCAATTGAGTTGGTGTTTACTTGATGAAAATCCATATTTATTAATTAAATAAAAATAAAACGTAGTTTTATTTGATTTTCATATTTATTATATAATGTCTGAAGAAGGTACAGTGTACCGAAACAGCTGTCACTGAATTATATAATAAATATGAAAATCAAATAAAACTACGTTTTATTTTTATTTAATTAACAATAATTTAAACTATAAGTTTACATTTCAATGTATTAATTTTGCAATGATGGACAATTATTATTTTGAAAACAAAAATTAATGCCTGAATGGGAGCTAGAGGTTCTGGGTTCAAAATCCTGATTCAGGCGTTAATTTTTTTAAAAATAATAAATATAAGTTTACATGCTTAATATCAACATATTAATGGGCGCTTTATCAGTAGTTAATAAATACACTATTTGATTGATTTTGTTTTGCATACATTTGTATTATTTAGGTCTAATTTTATGTTTTATGTAAATGAATCTGATGTTATTTTTACATCTCATAAAACTTTGTGATTTTCATTGGACCAGTTTTTGAAGGCATCACTTCTATTCTCTGTAGTCTTCTTCTTTCTTGTAAGCCCATGCTTCCCTTAACAGAGATTTAGGCGCTCTCCCCCTACAGGGAAGAATTTGAATAATTTAGTTGCATTTGTTTTCGTATAGATGTCATTTGAGTGGTCCGTGGTCAGCGTTCCGCCTCATACTGACATATAGGAAACCAAGGTAGTACTAGGACGGGAAAATTCGGTAAAGTTTGCTTAGAGGCCTTTTCATTCAGGCTTAAGGACCTTTTACGAGCCTGAAAATCTTCAGACTTGGGACCCACGGCTTAAAGTCCCTCCCGGAGGACTTGCTCCTTGGATTTTTCCATCCTAAAAAATCCATCGACCCCGGCCGGGTTTGAACCCGCGACCCTCGGGACCAGAGGCAAGGAGCATAACCACTAGTCCACCGCGGCCGATTATTCTCTTTAGTAAATAAATAAATAAATAAAATAAAACTGTTAAAATTTTATACAATTTTCATTTTATATGATTTTAAACAATTTTATACAATTTAATATTTCATTTATTATAAATATGAAAACAGTATAACTATAACAGTTTTATTTTATTTAATCACTAAACATAATGGCTTTTCATCAAGTAAAACACCAAATCAATTGATTACGTTTATTTTCAGCCAAAACTCCGGCTGTCAAACTTCCAATTACCACCAACTTTCCAACTATCATCTGGTGCTAGTTTGATGAACTTTGAGATCAAATTTTGCCCACCAGAATCTTCATAATTCATGGATCTATATTTGTTCTTCTGAATGTATATCTTTCCCCAAACTGAAATTCCGTAGGCTTATTTAAATGTTTTTCAAAAGTTTGTTCTCTAGCAAACTATAGGCTGCAATTGCCAATTTTTAAATTTCACCATTTTTAATATTTATAAGGTGTTCTTTTGTATAAGTATCTAAATTACCTTTTAGTTTTCCTACGTATACTTTATTTTTCTCATTATACTTTATTTTATGAAATGAGATGTAAAAGTAATATCCAATTCATTTATATAAATTGTAAATTACCTTATAGTGTATTACTTCTCATTATATATATTTTTAAACTAGTTTTATGTATTTAAATAATAATTAGTTTACACTTTTAATATAGCAGTAAAGCAATCCCACTACAGGCCTCAGGAGACCCTTGGGGTAGTAGGAGGTTAAGGCTCCCACTTTTTCTAGACAATCGGCACTTGATGTCAGCCAGGTTTTTAGCCCTGCGTGACGACCGCCTTTACCCTCAGAACAAGCATCTGGTACTCACTTTCGTTAGTGGCTGAGTCAACCTCAGGGCCATAGTGCCGCCAGAAGGTTTTGGTCAGTTTAAAAATCCTGACTCCACCGGGACTTGAACCCTCGACCTTCCGACTTGTAGCGCAGTGCCTTAACCACTTTGAAATTTTCTCATATGGGTAGTTAGTTTGCAATTTTAAAAGAAATCTGGAATTTTCTCATCCGGGTACTTAATTTGAATCAAAATAACCTATTTAACTGAGAATAATCTTTGATACAATTACCCAAATCTTCAAGCTGCTCTCTTGGACCAAGTCCAGATAACATTAATATTTGAGGTGATTGAATAGTGCCAGCACTGATGATTACTTCTTTTCTGGCAAAAATTCGATAAGTTTCATTATTCTTCATGTATTCGACACCTGTAGCATTTTTATTGTCATCTGAGAAAATTATTTTGGTTACCTGTATCAAATAACAATGATCAATTTGAGTGATTAAAAATATGCAGATAAATAGTTCATTCGGATATATATGCAGATAATTAGTATATGGGTTTAAGGGTTAGAATGACAAAAGCCTTATAAAGGCTTGATGATGATGATGAATAGCATATATCTGGGAAAATAACAAGTTACAAAAGTGCAGCTTTATTACAGAGTGGGTCAAATTAAATCATGACCAGAGAGAGTGATCTAAGAAACGTGTGATAAAGTATCCTTTTGTATAAGTTATATACAATCTTGTCATTTATGCAGTGATTGATTTGTTGCCATATATTTTAATAATATATAACTCACTGGCTGTATCGAACCCATCGGTTTATGGCCATATGCTCTCCATACATCCCTATCCTGAGTTAATATTTTCCAGTCATCCCCTTTATAATCTATTTCCTTGAAATCATGGTTCATTTTATTCTCCCACCCCATTCTTGGTCTACCAACTGAGCTTTTTCCCTCTGGTTTTCCTACAAGCTTTCATGCCCCTATTTCATTTCCCGTTTGTGCCATATGTCTTGCCCATTGTTCTTATCATATATGGTTTCCTATAAAGATCATGTAGCTTACTGTTATGTAGTCTTCTCCATTTGCCTGACTGTTCATCTCTCTTTGGTCCAAAAATTTTCCCAAGAACTTTTTTCTCAAATACTCATAATCATAATCTTTTCTCCTACCTTAAAGTAGTCATCCATATTTCACATCCATAAAATATAACTGGGATAATAACAGTTTTATATATTTTCAGTTTAATTCCAGAAGTGAGCCTATGTCTAATTTCGTTGTACAGTTCATTCCTACTTGTAATTTATTGTTCCTAGGTATTTGAATTCAACCATTTCTTCAAAGTTTCCCTCATTTGTATTTTACTATTCCATTTCCATTATATAATGTATTTCTGTATGTGACTATATATTTAATTTTATTGATGTTTACTTCCAGTACTAGTTTCTTAATGTTACTTAATAGAGTGTGCATGTTGGCCCTTAATATCTACTACATAAATTAATAGTTGCTAATATTTTATATTCTCTATCCCAAAGGTCGCCCACAGTCGATGGACAGATATTTTTCTTTGGAATCAACAGTACCTGGGACTTCAGAAATTTAAAATAGCACCACTTTAATCTTGTTGAAAAGTATATTATGTTTTCTTCCATGTTCCTTGAACTTTGATGTGATTTTATGAAATTTATTGTTAATTTAGTGGTATTAAGAATATTTAGTCAAGAAATGGATTCTTTAACGTTTTATAAGTTAATATTTTTAATAGAGTATCCAAAAATGTATAGAAATAAATAAATTACTTTGATATTTTGATGTTATATTTAGTTTAACATATTCCAGTTATGTCCACTGCTGTGGTCTCAAGGTAGCACACTGTCTTGTCATGCAGCAGGCCCAGGTTCGATTCCCGGTCGGGACAGGCTTCTGGGTGAGGCTTTTTTTGGGTTTTTTTCTCACCTGTAAGACAAATGTCAAGAAGCTTAGGGCCCAATGGTTCCCAAAAATCATCCGGCCATCATCATCATCATCCTCCTTATCATTATCATCATCATCCTTCACCAGTGTGGAAAGCAACGGGAAGCTACCACACCTATAATTCCCTAGTAAAGCTGCAAAGCATAGCATGAAAATGCTATGATTGCAGTGAAAGACCTGCCTTTGGGCAGAATTACAATGGAATGGAATGGAATATTCCAGTTCTGGACAGATTTATTTTTTGAAAAGAAAAATTAATGCTTGAATCAGGAATTGATCTCTGGACCTCTGACTCTATATGTCAGCATGCAATCCAATTTACACCATTAAAGACCCATTACAACCACTACATTTTCTTCCTACTTACACAATTATCTTATGTCTGAGGCAGATAGCTTTCATTATTAAGAATGCCATCAGAAAACTTCTATTCAAAGTATTTTTAAATTAATATGTAAAAATATTTTCAATAGAAGTCTATTGAAATATTTTTAATATATAAAAATACTTTGAATAGAAGTCGTCTGATGGCATTGTTAATAGCGAGAGCTGTCTACCTTCAGATATAAGAGAATTGTATCAGTGGAAAGACAATTTAGCAGTTGTATTGGGTCTTGAATGGTGACATACAGAGTCAGAAATCCAGGATTTGATTCCTAATTCAAGCATTAATTCATTCATCCCTAGGAAAAACCAGATAAGTCCAAAACTGGCACATGCATGATGGTTCACATATCTATTTCTTCCCAATAAAATTCCTCCCTTTTAGACTTGTTATTACCATGTGAAGCGGCATAAAGAACAGTATTGATTTAGGAAATAAAAACAATTGGAAAAATCAACTTACCTGGTTTTCCCGGGGATGATTGAATTTTTCTTTTAAAAAAATACTTTCATATTGTTGATGAAAGCATCATGGTATCCTACATTTCCTTAGGTTGACTAATAAATAGAATGAAAATTCATATTGGAATTGAACTTACATAGGAATATGGACTGACAATAATATTATCTTGTTTTCCTAAAAGAGGTGCGACATATGCATTATAACTGGACAATCTTGAGCCGTTGACATGGGTAGCTTGGGCAAGTGTGAAACCAAGTTGTGATTCACCATTTAGATCTTGTCCAACACTATAACCCATTTCTCCACCTGCAGCCAGAAGTTTTTCAGACAATTCTGGATGATCTCTGAATTGGGAGATAGTAACTGGTCCATTAGTTCCATGATATTCCTGAAATAATGTAATCAATATGATTTATTATTCAGATAAGACATTAGACCCAAAATTGCTACAATACTACAGTACTCATACCAATATAAACTTTTGCTTTGCTTAGATGATATAAATAAAATACCTATAAGCCAATTTTATTGAAATTAATACTTTCAGACTTAGTGTTTTTATTTTCTGTTAAATTAAAACGGAACATGTTATTCTCCATGCATAATTTATTAATACAATTGTTCATTTTTGAGTATTTATAAACTCTAAAATTTTGTCATTTTTGACCCTTAAGAGTCGTAAACGGAATTCTGACAAGACTACTCAATTTTTTTGTAACTGAAATGAATTCATAGTGACTTGATTTTTATACATACAGCTGGTTTTCTTACAGGAGTTATAACTCAAGATTGTAGATACAATGAACAACAACGAGAAAAGAAACAATTTTGTGATTATGAAGGTACTATATAACTTCTTCCTCTTAATTGAACCATACACTTTTTTTTGAAGTCTATATATAGTGGATGGGATGCACAGTGCCATTATATTCCCATTTCTTGTCTAAAATTTGTCTTGTACTAAAAATTTGATCTGTTTCTTCTAAATCCATATTGATCTCCTATTATGTCATCAATATAGGGCGTAAGTCTGCTTACTAATGCATTTGTTAGAATCTTGTACGAAGTTGAAAGTAATGAGATTCCCTGTAGTAATTGTAATTGGTTTTATCTCCTTTCTTATAGATTGGTACGATAAAATCAGTTCTTTTTATTCATTTGGAAGAGTCTCTTTTTTTACAAATCGTACTAAGCAGCCGACGTATCTTGTCCATCAATTTTTCACCCCCCTGATTTTATAAGTTCTGCTGGGATCCACCATTTCCTACTACTGGATTCTTCATTTATAACCTAACGAGCACACGGCGTTTTGCCTGTGCGCAGTTGGGTGTGCCACAGCCGGCTTTGCTCCTACATAAACTCCGCGCGTAAAGCATGTATAAAATTCTTACCTTATATAAGATGCTGGAAATGTGTCCACCCTCGGCTAAGCAGGCGTTATGTAGGGAAAACACATTCTGATTCATTTGATTAAGTTCGGTCATTGTAATGTTTCCGATTTCATTTCTAATATTTTGTTTTAGTTCTTCCAATGTATGAGGATTGTCTCGTAAACTTTGTCTTTAAGGTTATCCCACAAGTAAAAAACACATACTGTTAGATCGGGACTGAGAGGGTCATACACCAGAACTAATCACTGTATCTTTAAACACTTCCCTAATTTTATTCATGGACTCTTCTACTGTATGAGCGGTAGCAGAATCTTGTTGAAACCATCCATATGATTTCTCTTCTTCGGCCAGTTCACGAAAAAGTGGGGCCAAAATGTCATTTTGGTACCTCTCTGCATTTACAGTCTGCTCGTAAAATATTGGACCGATTATGCATCTAGCGCTAACAGCACACCAAACTCCAACTTTCCGATCATAATGAGGGATTTCTTGAACGCGACGTGGATTTTCAGATGCTCAATACCGATTGTTATGAGTAGGGTGGCAACTTTCCAAAAATATAGCTGTTTTCATACCAATAGTTCAATATATGTATTTGGAGGGATGGAATGAAGCGAAATGAACACAATTTGTTGCACCTTTTTGTGAGATTACTACATTTCTCCCCTTTTCCCCTCATCTCTGCTTCAGCAACTTTTCCTCTGCGTTTTTAAAATATAGGACTGAAAAATGTATATTTTTTCTTATTGAACAGCTTTTTAAAATCTCAATCAGAAGTCAACAGTATTAAAAACAATTAAAATATAATTTATACCCCAGATACAATGGCCAATCTGCAGTATGAAGTTAACGATAGTAAATAATAAATATTAAAATTTATGTATACCACCAGTAATTAATATCCCAGCAACAATGGCCAATATGCAGCTGTGAAGTCAAATTTAAATTTCAACAGTGTTGCTGTAACAGTTTAAAATAATTTGTTAGTCAACTTTTATAAGATTCATGATATGTTCCGTTGAGGTATTAGTCAAAATTAAAATATAAAATTATGGACCTGAAAGGTCCGTCTCCTCAACTTTATTAGTTATTTAACTGTAACGCTTTCGGGACTTGTCCCATCATCGGCAGGATGATGGGACAAGTCCCGAAAGTTGAGGAGACGGACCTTTTTCAGGTGAATATTCCATAATTTTATATTTTAAGTTCAGTTAGTACTGGCAATAATTTAAGTTTTCTATCTACCGACTTGTTGTTGGCTACGTTTTACTAGTCTGAACCACAACGTATTTTTTATTAGTATTACAACTGTGTTTTCATGACAATAACATGGCGAATATTAAGAAGGATAAGTTGTATGCACTTTCAGAATTCAAAACGAAATTTATCGAAACTGATTTAATCATTCTTCGATGTTCCATCTGCGAAGTAAATATTGAAATAAATTAAATAACTAAGAAATTACCTTTTATGGACTCTATAAAGAAGAAAAATTTGGTGCAAAATTATATGCATATTTTATATAACCTGAGTTCATGTAACCGGTTTAATCCTTAATTCAAATGTTTCAGCAGCACATTTTTTTTGCACCTTTTTGTATGTATTTTCAGAACCTTCCCCCCCTTTTACGACCAAAATTTGCACCTTAAAATCCTTTTCCTAGTTATGAGTATTGACACGACCATTTAGGTGGAACTACGCCTCGTCGGAAAAGAGTAGAAGCTGTGGATCAATTAAACCGTCATTCACCGATGAAAGAAACCATTCACAATATTGCATTTGTGATACTGGGTTATCTTGTTTTTAACAATGGACACGCGTACACTTATAAGGTTTTAGTTTTAGTAATCTAGTTGCTAGCCTATATGTGCAGAAGACTCTGAAATTCCCACCTGTTGTGCTAATTTTGGTATGGATTTTGTTGGCGTACGTTAAAAATTTGCGCCTATTTCGTTTATTAAATCGGTACGTTTACGCTTTCCTTTTTTAACACAGAACCACAGTGGTTTCGAATTTCTTCACAATTACGTGAATTGTAAATCTGGAGGAGGCATTCACCAGAGAACTTTTGAATATACTCTGTGCAAACACGGCTTGGTGATTCATAATGAAAATAACTTTTACACACCAAAATGCGTTGCTCTAGATTCAATCGTCTGTACATATTGCTGGACGATACAGTACTGCCGAGTGCCGCTGCTAGCAGATGCGCGCGCTCAAAGGCAGCCGGTAATGGCGGAATCTAGCAAGAATTCAGGAGAGGCGAAACGTCGTGTGCCCGTTAGGTTATAAATGAAGAATCCAGTATCATTAAAAATGTAAACCAATATGATCTTAGATATTAGAGCGTCTACAAGTAAGTGTGAAACACTGACTTTTTAAGAATTAACACAATTAGGTATTATTTATTTCTTCTTCTTAGAATGGTTTCAGGACCTTCTTTGGTTCCATACTCAGTATTTTCACGACCATTGTTATGTTGTCTTTCTGTGGGGTGAGCAGGAGGCAGCTCTTCAAGAGCAAAATGGTCATGAAAACAGTGATTATGGAACTGAAAAAGGTCCCGAAACCGGTCTGCGAAGAAGAATAAGAGGTGAGGTGATAAAATTTACTTAAATGAAACACTGAATTTATAATGAAACTACTATCTGGAATTGATCATAACAATTTGGATGCTTTTTGAATAATTATATAATACTGTTTTACATAGCACATGAATGTATGAAAGAATAATAGACATATTGGAATTACTTTAACATGGCTGAAACAAATTTTAATTAAATACAACTTCTAAGATATAAATTATCTAAGCATTTGCACGATTAAATATATTTTATATTTACAGCTTTATAAATATCTCCTATCTGGATGTTGTTTTCAGATACGGTGAAGTATGGTAGAATTTCATCGTAACTCCATCCATCGACTCCTAAATTTGACCATTGGTTGTAATCCCATGGATTCGCCCTCATGTACATCATTCCGTGTTGAATACCAGTTCCACCAAGCCCCTTACCTGTAGATATCAATAGAGTGTAACTATACAATTCAACTAAAATTATTTGCAAATATTATATTGTATTTGTCCACCGCTATGGTCTCGAGGTAGCGTGCTGCCTTGTCACGTAGCGGGTCCGGGTTCAATTCCCGGTCGGGACAGGCTCCTAGATGAGGTTTCTTTTTCCTCACCTGTAAGACAAATGTCAGGAAGCTTAGGGCCCAACGGTCCCCGAAAATCATCCGGCCATTATCATCATCTTTATCATCATCATCCTTCACCGGTGTGGAAAGCAACGGGAAGCTACCACACCTATAATTCACCAGTAAAGTTGCAAAGCATAGCATGAAAATGATATGATTGCAGTGAATTACTATGGATGGACGGATACTATATTTAATGTTTACAATTGTCCATGAAAAAACATCATGACGTATCATGAAGCTTTTTATTTTTCTTCAAATAATAATTTTATTCGTATTTATTTGAAATTATTCCATACCCCATTCAATAAATTATTTATATTCTAAATTTTGTCTCCTCTTCTGTGGGACATATAAGCCATTGCCAATGGGTAGACTGAATGCATTTAGGTATGATATCCCCATGGTGAACAGCACCAACTCAATGGTGCAACAGGACTAAAAAGCTCTTGGTTTATTACCTGGCTGTAGGCTTCACATCCACATGTTTAATTACAGAGGTGGATCACTCACTGAAATTACTTTACCATACCATTACAAACTTGTTTGGGAGAAGCTTCTGGAATAGGTACAATGTAAATTACAAAGTGTAAAAAAAACCATATCAAGGTAGATGAACACCTGGATTTGAATATTATTAAAGTTGTTTCTGCTGATACTTCTATGATTATTAGCTCAGAAGAAAATATCCCATCATCCATTTTAATGAATCAAGTTAGAGCACAAATTTATTGATTGTTGTATGCCAAGGGCATGCCTATCTGAATTATGGTTAAGTTATGTATTATATTTATGTAACACCCAGAGTCGACTGAAAATTATCTCACTTTTTTTCTGTTAAGTTATTTTAATATTTATTTTCGTCAATATATTGTCATTAAAACAAAAGCTTAAAAAAGTAATACAGAGTGTCTCAAAAGTTATTATCCATTTCCATGAAAAACACTACTATTTTTTTTTCTTTGCAACATGTTTAGCATGGAAGAACGGTTGTCATTGTTTTGCACGGGTACGCAGGTTTGAAGACGCCAGAGTTGAATTTACCCATACATTCCATAAACCAAACCCAACAAAAGCACACATTCGTCCGCTTGTAAACGAATTTAAGCATATTGGCAATGTCTGTGATGAGGCATGTTATGGACGACCACGTGTATTAGCAAAAACAATGCAGCAGGTTCATATTGTCAGTGATAGTCCGAATGCATCAACTCGGCGCCTCAGTAGGGAGTTGAATGCCCCTCGCAACTCAGTATGGAAAATTCTACGTTACACTCTATCAAAAGCCCATCATGTCTGCTTGATTTACAGAATCGTATTACAGAAGCAGCAGGCCTTTTTTCTGCGGTTTAAATGTTAAGGTACACATTTAATTTCACTGCTGAAAGATGGAGTATTGTGTTTTCACCTAGATGGCGGTCATGTAGAAAGGCAGTAGAGTATGTGTAAAACTTTACAATTACATTGATTCTTCAATCATTGCCTTCATTCATTTAAATAGATAGTGATTTTAAAAACACCCTGTTTAAGTTGGCCACATTGACTTTTAACACAAATACTAAAATGATGATTATAAATTGCATATTTAAAAAATATATACATAATCAAGAGGAGGAATATTTTGCTGGTTAATTATGAAAACTTTAATTACAGGACGCAGTATGTTTATTCTTCTGATATTAAGCCTGTTCATTATGTACTTACAATTTTTTTTCTAACAACATAGTGCCTACATTTCTGCTGCATTTTTAATAATTGTATATGTTAATTCCACTAATAATCACTTGCAGAAGAAATACCAGCCTTAAATTGTGCATAAGAATTTGTTAAGTATTTTCTCAAAATTTGAAAGAAATCCATTCAGATGATTCAGAAAATGTGCATTCCATAAACAGTATATACGTATCTTTAGCGACAAAGGGCATTCTTGATCCCCTTTACTAACGAGTACCATAACATGACACTCTTAGAAAACTTATGCTTACCTCTTGGCCAGCGACATATTCCTCCTGTTTGGCCTTTACAGGCCTCTTCTTGTGGTTCTAATGGGAAGTCCCAGTTGTATTCGACACCTGACTTTGCGTAGCTAAAATATGAACCAGGAAACATACAACCGGTAGGATAAGGACCTCCAGCTTCTAAAAGAGCTACTTCCCAATTTTCATCGGTTGTTGCTAGACGTCCAGCTACAATCGAACCTGCAGTTCCTGCCCCAACAACCACAAAGTCCACCTCCTGTAGTAAAATATAACCAATTACTGTAATAATACACATATATTTATATATATGTTTGTTTATTTTAATAATATTCTTATAGGGATGTAGGGAGAGCGTATGTCCGCACGGATGTGAATTTATGGGTTCAATAGAGCCAGTGAGTTAATTAGTTAGTTACATATTATTATTAACTCTAAATATATTAAATAAAAAATATATAAAACAGTTATTCTCCAGTTATATTATGTAATTGCGAAACGTAGTATCATGCTTTAAGGGAGAAGAAAAGATTATGAATATTTGAGAATAAAGTTCTTAGTACAATTTTTGGATGAAAGAGAGACGAACAGACAGGTGGATAGAGGAAACTATATAACAATGAGCTTTATGGAAAATCATCATCTGCTTCTTCTTCACTTCACGTGATAGGCAAATTGCCTGTTCCACCTCACAGTTGTTCTGTCCATCTTTTCACTGGCCTTCCTACATTCCTTGAACCTCTTGGCTTGTAGTTGAATGCTGCTCTTGGTAATCTTGATACATTCATTCTTTCCACTGTGTAAACCATTTCTCTCTATATTCTCTGATTTTCTCATCCAACGGATATATATTTAACTCTGTTCTTACATCTTCATTCTTTATCCGATCCAATCTTGTGCAGCCTTTTGTTCTTCTAAGGAAATTCATTTCTGCGCTTTGTATTCTACTTTGCAGTTTTTTTGTCATTACCCAAGTTTCGCTCCCATAAAGTAATGCAGGAACTGCCAATGTTTTATAAACTTCGATCTAGTATCTCGTGGAAAATCATAAGAAGAGTAAATTCTCGTAGACTGTGATGGGCAAGAAATTGTAGCACGAACGAGGAATGAAAGAGGGGCCTGGAAACTTCTTGTAGGAAAACCAGAAGAATAGCGCCCAGTAGGAAGTCCAAGAATGGGATTGGAGAATAACAGTAACCACGATTTGAGGGAGGTAAATTATACAGTGAATGATTGGAAAACATTAGCTCAGGATAGGGATGTATGGAGAGCTTGTGTCCATGCGGCCACGAGCCTACGAGTTCGATAGAACCAGTGAGTTAGTTTAGTAGTAGTAATAGTAGTAACAGTAGTAATATCAGGTAGTGGCGGCTCCAGTTTTAAAGGTGAAATGAATATAATAATTATTTTTAATAAATTACTTAAAAATGAACTTGCATATACTGTATATTAATGATAGTGTAATACTATTTTCTTCCAATATAGCCTATATAATTTGACTTGAAGACTAAGGGAAACCACGAAAAACACTATTCAGGTTGGTCTGCCCCGGGAATTGAATTTGGGATTCTTGAATACGAGTCTCTTGTACCATTGAGCCAATTCGCTCGGTTTTGTAATGCTATTATTACAAAAGTAAAATAAATAATAGTTTAAAAAACTAAAACAACACGCTTTATTAGAAAACCGGATTAAAAAATGAAAAATAATTTTAATTTCCAACACGCTTGGGATAAAATTAAAGTGGTCAACAAAAAATCATCTCAAACACATATAGAATAAAATTAGAGTTATCTACAAAAAAAAATTACCATCAACAGCGTGGGGTGCTTTTTATGGTTTTGACGTTTTCTTCTTAGAGACTTTACTTTTACCAATATCTGTTTATTATCAAATATATATTAATTGATACAGAGCACCCCACGCTTTTGATGGTAAAATTATTTTTTGTAGATAACTCTAGTTTTACTCTATATGTGTTTGAGATGATTTTTTTGTTGACCACTTTAATTTTATCCCAAGCGTGTTGAAAATTAAAATTATTTTTCATTTTTTAGTTCGGTTTTCTAATAAAGCGTGTTATTTTAGTTTTTTTAAACTATTATTTATTTTTTAGTTTTAATATTTTACAGAATAAGATGAAAATGTAAATATGTTTAAATTCGATACTATTGTAGTATAAGCTAAAAGTAATACTCTACTAAAAAATGTCCTCTGGGCCGGATTTGAGCCAGCGACCCATGGATTACTGAAATTATATATCAGTATAGTCTACCGCTCTACCAACTGAGCTCTTACATGAATTAGTAAGAACTTGATAAGTTCGCAACCTATTATGCCGGTTTTTATTATTTTGATTTTCTGCCGATTCTAGCCAGGATTTTAGAAACATTTATGAAATTATTTATTGTCATTGGTCCTTTACAAGTATACAAAGTTTCAAGTCGATCCAATGATTTTAAGTGGGTGAAAATCATGTTGAAAGATTCCGTTACATAATTACACAAACACTTTTTTTGATTTTCTGATGATTCTGGCCAGGATTTTAGGAAAACAATTATGAAATTATTGTATTGTCATTGGTCCTTCACAAGTATACGAAGTTCAAATGGGTGAAAATCGTGTTGAAAGATTCCGTTACATAATTACACAGACACTTTTTTGATTTTATGATGATTCTGACCATGATTTTAGAAACAATTATGAAATTATTGTATTGTCATTGATCCTTTACAAGTGTACAAAGTCTCAAGTCGATCCAATGATTTTGAATGGGTGAAAATCGTGTTGAAAGATTCCGTTACATAATTACAAATTACACAGACACTTTTTTTTATTTTCTGATGATTCTGAGCATGATTTTAGAAAATAAACGAAATTATTGTATTGGCATTGGTCCTTTACAAGTATACAAAGTTTCAAGTCGATCCAATGATTTTAAGTGGGTGAAAATCGCGTTGAAAGATTCCGTTACATAGATAGATACAGGTCAAGCTAATATAAAGCGTGTAAAAAAAATATATATCGGCATATTTAGTTGTTTAGATTTTGTATGTAAAAATTTGAAAACTTACCTACACGTACTTGTATTAAGATAATTTATAAACTAATGAATACACGATTCTTACCTGATCTGCTTGAAGAAGTAAATCATTTTCATTGCCCCTTATAGGATCTATTAAATCACATTGATGTTCCAGCAAATCTTCCACTTGATGCATGAAACTGCCTTCACTATCGTAACTTAGGCCACATGAGATTGGCAGAGAAGACGTTTCTTCCAGAGCTTTATCACATTTTGGTTGACTTAGTATTTCATCTAGATATGAGTTATTAACTCTTAGCAAGCAGTCGAAACTGTTTGATGTAAGTAACAGGATTAACGTCGACCTGTTGAAGAAATAAAGCTTAATAGTCGATAATTTGTTACTTTCAGACATAATCTTCAATAATACTCTGTAATATTAAAAAAGTGATAAGTAGAGGTGAAAATAGTATTGGTTATAGGCTAGGCTGCATCGTACTTAGACCGCTATATTTACAAACTGCACGTTGACACGCGTTACTCGGAACAGACTTCTAGTACAGTCCGCTTGTGTAGGAATGGACTCATCTTTGCACAGTTTTTGTTTCTGCATTCACGTAAACAGGTCTATTACTGAGGAGAGTCGAACATACACACTCTCCGCTCCTCAGGCAGTGGAGACGCTCGGCAAATACACGCATTTTGTAAACAATGTTTATAGAAATTAGTTACTATCCTGATACCGATACTTTTTTCAGCTCTAGTGATAAGCTGATTTTTTAAACCATATATATTACATCAAATAAGTTTATAAACATATGTTTTATGCTCTTAGACGACAGAGGTCCCGCGCCGTAGCCGAGCGGTTAAGGTAGGAAGCCTTGGCGCAGAGCTACGGGACTTGCGCTGGTTCGAGTCTCCATGGGGGAAGAAATTTTCTCATGGTATTTCGGCCAGTATGGGACCGGTGCCCACTCAGCATCGTGAGGCAATTGGGTAGCTACAATAAGTAGCGGCTCCAGGTTGAGGAACCAGCTATAACGGCTGGGGGACTCGACATGCTAACCACATGTCACCCCTACACTGGCTGTTGATCATCTACCTCTGTGATTGACACATGTGGATGTGAAGGGCCAGCAGCCGGCTGGTAAAAGGGCAACCGCTGAAAAGTGGAAAGACCCTCAATCAAAAAAAAAAAAAAAAAAAAAAAGAAGACGACAGAGGACAATATTTGGAATAAACTGATTCTTAATACAACCAAAGAGAAAACTTTCTGCCTGAATCAGGATTTGAATCCAAGATCTCCAGCTTCACGCACTGGCACATTAACCATTTGTGCTATTCAGGCAATCCAGGAATAGACACACAATTCCTCTCTATCTGAAATCCTCGTATACTCTTAATTGTGAACTTCAATTCACATTACAACAGGGTTCTTCTAGTAAGAAAACATTATGATGGGATTTATTCCTTGCCAAATAGATAATTACGAAGCAATAGTTTTAAAGACTATTTATTTAACTCATACCCCAAATGGGAGTCAATGACCAATCACGTTTCAATGAATTTTGTTCTACAACCAATGGCAGTCGTGTTTCACCTCGATCTTTATCGAATTCTCTTTACCACTTCCTGCTTTTGTGATAAAGAAAGCTTCTCCTTTTTATAATCTGAACAGGTCAGAGCATTATTTTACAGATACTCACTCTCCAACAAATACATTGAATAGGCCTATAGCAAATAATGAACAGATTCCATCGAACTACAATCTGATAATTATGTTTTCAATAATTTTGTTTTTTAAATACGGATTTTACTCAGTTGTTTACTAAAAAAATTAATAACCTATAATGTTAGTTTTAATATACATTTTGATGTGTTTCATTTTTTCTCCACTAGGTTGCATGAGTGCATTCTTACAACATTGCGATCCTATTTGGCAATAAAATAATGTGATTAAGTTGCAGTGAATTAAACAAATGACACATAACCACACATTTCTGATTTGTAACCACTAGTCCACCGCGATCGATTTGTTCAACTATAATACTGATTGTTTAATTGGTAACATCTGTACTATGCCCAATGTTCCTTTGCGAGAATCACTTAACCATGTTTAGTTGTGTGCTTATTTCCCTACAAATGTCAGCAATTAACGAGTGTTACCTCACTGTCTCAAAATTATACATAGTAACAACGATGATGTTAGTTGAATGAGAAAGCCCGATTATATTTTTCTCAGAGACTCTAATTCAAGTAATGACAACTTTATCGTGTATTTCATTAGTATTGAGATTTATGGGAGTCAGTTGTGAAAGGGATTACCAGCAATTTGTAATGAAAAACAAATATTTAAATAAAGTTTATATTATATAAGTCGTAAATAAAGAAACGTATAATTGTAAGATGGAACAACATGTGGTTCAATGGTACCACAAGCACATTAACTCAATTGTTCTTTCCAAGCATCTATGACAGAATAAAATGAAAACACGTTGTTCCAAATTTTATTACTAACACAATTCCTCACTGGGAATAATACTTCCAGAGATTTAACATCAGAGAAAATGCAAATTGTAGGCCTAATTGTGGCATTAGTAATCAAAGCGTTGAATATATTATCTTTGATTGTCATTTGTTCTGTAACGAAAGATTCGAATTCTCATGTCTACTAAACAACACCGCCTGTTTAAGTGAACGATCCATTACAAAAGTGTTTATGACATCTAGGCCCAGCCGTCCACCCCTTGGGATACCTCGGTCGTCATGACCATACTCCCAAGTCCTAGTTCTAGTCCTCCCTATCCTATGTTCACGTCCACGTTCAAGTTCACGGTCCTTAAACCAACACCCCAGGGAGAGAGTGTTGGAGTTTGCAGTTCTGGGAATTGCTGAGCTACATAGTACATCAGGTCGCTCAATCCTGACGACCCCACAGTTGGTCCACGGGCTCCATGAGCCTAGCCGGGAGGACTGCTGTCGCAGATCCACCGACCATTCCCCTGTTCTGCCTCCAGGGACGTGTCCTGCAGCCGTTGTGAGACCGGCTAGGGCTACAAGCCCAACAGTGTGAGACTTTTAGTACATCCAGGTGCTCATCTCCTGGCGACCCCACAGTTTGTCGACGGGCCCGTAGGCCGAGCCAGGAACCAGTACAGTAGCTCCCCTCTGGACTGGTCCGAGCCGAGCCCTGGTGTGCCCCCAGGGACGCCTTCTGCAGCTGTTGTGGGCCAGCACGGAGCTCGCAAGCTCCAACAGATGAGCAAATAGTTCGACAAGGCGCTCAACTCTTGCCTACCCCACTAATGGTTCACGAGTCCCTTGGACTTGACCGGGAGGACTCTCTACAGATCCACCGACCTTTCCCCCAGTGCACCAGCTGGGGACGTGTTTGGTTGCTGAAGTGGGTCCAGCCTGAGCTATAGTACGTCAGGTCGCTCAACTCCTGACGACCTCACAGATTGTCCTTGGGTCACTCGGTTCCAGAGTCGGCGCTAAATCCCACCAACAAAGACCGCGCTTCCTCCTTTCCCGAGCTTATTGACCTGGTGGTAATTCCCAGCATTACGCCCGGTATTGTCCCAACCAGCCCGTTCGCAAGACTAAGCCTAGTCGTGCCGCTGCTGTGAGTCAGCCCACTGAGCAATGTAGGCATCCAGGGAGCTCATCGCCCATGGTGCCCCCACAAAGGTCCTCGGGATTAACCAAGAGAAGGGAGCTTCTGATCTCCACAATCTCCCACCGCCTCGCCACGACGGCCGCTGCTCCCGTTGTGGGCCGGGACATTTGAGCTTTAGTACAACAGGGCGCTCGTCTCCTGTTGACCCCACTTATGGTCCGCGAGTCCATCGGACTTGGAAGGGAGGACTGACTAGCAGATCCACCGACCTTTTCCCCACTACGCCACCGAGGGGACGCGATTTGCTGCTGAAATGGGCGCAGCACGAGCTATGTAGTGCATAAGGTCGCTCGAGTCCTGACGACCTCACAAATGGCCCGCGGGTCCGGTCTGGACCTAGCCGGGAGGAGTGCAAGCAAACCACCGACCGTTCCCCTATCCGCCACCCGGGGACGCGCCCTGTTGCTGTTGTGAGCACAGCTGGGGCCCGATAAACGGACCCCCAGGGAGTGTTTATGACAAAAGAGCTACAGACTTTTTAATGTTTTTATAAATCAAGTTCGTTAAAAAACTTTAATTTTATATAAAATTATATAATGACTCACCGCCACCTTGGGACTGGGTGTGTGTCGTGTTCTAGTTGTACCCATTGGGTTTAATTCCTCTAAGAATATGACTCACAACTTTGGAACAAACTATATAACCCTAATGTACCTTAGGTGAAGTAGGGTTTATCAATTTCGGATATTAAATAATAATAGTAATAATAATAACAATACTAATAATAATAATAATAATAATAATAATAATAATAATAATAATAATAATAATAATTTATTTATATACAGATTTTTAATGTTAACACACCTTCCTGTGCTGAGTTTTATATAATAATAATAATAATAATAATAATAATAATAATAATAATAATAATAATAATAATAATAATAATAATAATAATAATAATAATAATAATAATAATAATAATAATAATAATAATAATAATAATAATAACAACAATAACAATAATTACAACAATAATAATAACAATAATAATAACAATAATAATGACATCTACCGTGAAAGTAATTCAATAAACATTGTAACATATTAATAAAATATAATGCTGTAACACTCAACGAATTTGAGGGGAGAATTTTTATTGCAGCGTTCTTCAGATTAATAACCTCAGTTAAAAAAATATGCTAGGTTTTAAAGTCTTTGTAAAATAACCCTTCATTTTTTTAGTTGACATACCGTACATCCTGGAAAACTAAAAGTTCGATATTCAGTAACTGCGTGAGCCAATCGAATTCCTGAGTAAATCGAATTTATGGTCAAACTTTACTGGTCTACGAAATATACATTTCTTTCGATATTCAAATCGCACATACCAATTTTTGCGAGAAAATAAAAATTGCGGCCACTGGATCGCTTTCTTATAGTTCAGTTTTATTTTGGGACGCCTCTACATCCGTTTAAATATTTTCACAGGATGACAAGGCTCTTCTCCTTACGTTATTTCTGCGCAAATGGACACGAAGATGTTGTTTAAAATCTCACTTAACACTTTATTTCTTTATATAAATATCAGTAAACTTTTTATCACAATTTTCACTCACAATTAATCTTATTTTAATGTTCATCTCAGTCACAATTATTTCACAGTCACTGATGAATCCGTTCACCACAATTTCTCGTACACTTAACTTCTTGCCGTCCAACATAAGACTAACTGGCGTCTTTCTTTCGTCTCCTTTTATAGGCGCGACGAACTTTCTAGACTTAGGTTTGAGACGTTTCGAACTTTCTAGACTTAAATTCGAGACGCCACCGATTTTTCCCGAAAGGGGAGAGGATGTTGTTAGGACGTCTGGAACCACAGCCCAGATACTTCGGTCAGTTTGCGCGGGCCGTTTGACTCGCGATTTACGACTCGCAAATAAACATTGTTTGATAAAATACACAACATACAGATTAGTGACAAATATCATATCTAAGACATAACCAAATATATTATAGATAGACGAAAATATTGGTATGGTTATATAGAAAGAATGGAAGACAACCGACTTGCATAAAAGAGCTAAAGAAGATAAACCCAATGGAGGGGAAAAGAACAAGAGGAAGACCAGCCAAGAGATGGATATGTAGTGAATGCACATCCAATACATCTTACTGCGAGTAGTGATTTTGGAAATAAACAGGATGAAAATCCTACAAATTATGTTTAAGAAGAAGAGAAGAAGAAATGCATTTTGACCAATGTTAGACCAATATTCTCGCTTTGCCCGCGTAATTTAAACGTCGCTATACGACGCGTAAAGCGTAGGATCGCTTTCTTATACTTGAGTTTTATTTTGGGACGCCTTTACACCCGTTTACATGTCAAGTGTATGGTATTTGGGTTATATCAGTAGACTATGAAGGAGTATGCTTTTTATGCCTGTAAACTGTAAATGTGAAGCTTTGACCATTGATGTGTATTTTTTTTTGTTCAATGCCACCAGGTTGTCTTTTATGACATTTCTGGCTTTCTTATACTTAATGATAAAGGATAATATATTAGTCCGGTTATGTGAATTTTCCACTGAAGATATTGAGTTAGTTTGGAAGAATTAGTAACTACGACGAAGTAATAAATTTAAAATATTTATCAAACATAATTTTATTGTTTATAACGAGTGAAAATATCTTTAGAATACCTTGAAACCCCCCCGAAGAGAACCTCATAGCAAACCTGAGAGCTAACTAACCTATACTTGAAATTAAACAATTTCAATCCGATTCCTTCAAGTAATATATTAATCCAACGAAACCGGCGCAAATATTTAAAGAACTTCAAGAACATCTAGTTGCAGAAAATCACAGGTGGGTATCTTAACACACAATTATTTTGGAACCCACAATAAATAAACTCACAACTAAAATCTCCCAATACATTGACACAACAAAATGGAGAACATAAATGTTTGATTCAAGAGATTTCGTCGCAATTATAGAGTTTCTTACAAAAAATGTTCAGACATACTCCTGGATTACTGTGTAATCAATTAAGAATGATGGATGTTGACATGATTTTCACATCTGGGATACGAAACGGGACTTTCTCATTTGGTATTTTTCGGCATGTTCAGTTCTAGCACATAATTAAACTATTTCACTATTGTGGTAGCTTCGCTGCCTCTTAATGTAATGAGATCGGGTTCAATTCCCTGTCGCGACAATTTTTCTGTTTTTTTTTACTCATCTGTAGTAAGACAAATGTCAGGAAACTTCAAGACCCAAATGGTTCCCGAATATCATCTGGCCATAATACTGGTAAATCATCATCTTCGCCAGGTTTAGTACGAATGTGTGAGTGAATTGTAAGTTTCGTCTTAAATGTTCGCGTTGTCTCGTAGAAGGCTTTGAATTGAGCCAATCACTCATTCGGGGAGACCCTCTATATCCTTGTGTAGTCAAAAAAGTATGTTTGTGATTGGCCTACAAAGTTTAAAACTGTTCCCCCATTAAGTTGTGGCACTGTAAGGCCCGTGTGGCGTGGGGCATATTAATTTACCTATATGGTCAGAGATTAAACTACGATGGAGAAGAAGAAAATCAAGTATACATTTGTTATTAATAAAATATTTTGATATTATTTACCGCAAGTAATTACTGCAATTTAAATCTGCGTATTTCAAGTCTATTATTAAAAAAAATAATGCCGTTATTGTTAGTACAGTAATAATGATTAAAAAAGTTTATTGTCTGACATATTGTTTTGAAAATAATGCAGTCTTTTATAAAACATATATTTTATCAAAGAGACTTAGTAAAATAATTTGTAAATTATCTTTCTCATAGAATTATGATAGTTGTATAAAACGATATTCTTTACCCTCGCCTAGGAAGACGAGTTCTGCCAAACTACAGTGAAACCTGTCTTAGCCGAAACCTTTATAAGAAGGAAATCTGTAGAGACGGAAAAAATATCCAGAACGGTACGATTTTATATGTAAAATCGTCCTTTATAAGCCGAAAACCTTCATAACGCGGAAACGGAATGGTTTTTAAAGTATCAATAGTTAATTTGTACCTCAGTAAGAAGGAAAATTATTCTTAAGCACGTTCTAATTACAGTATTAATGACCACACGTGAAAATTCTGCATATGACGCTTTCTGCATTATATCGTTTTACCTTCTTGTGTTGCTATTGTATTGCGGGGATACCCTTGCTTATGTGTGACAGCGGGGAATCCCTCGCTTTTCCTTGCCTGCTTACGTAACCTGCGAGGGATTTGGGAAACTCTTTAGTGCTCCTGTAAGTTGGGTTCCTTCTCGTTTTTGTGTAATAAAGTTGTTTTGTATTGCCGTGCAAACTGTGTTGTATTACGTACACTATTTTGTCTGAATTTCAGTTCAATATGTTATGTCTTTAAAGTGTGCACGTAAAACCCTTACAGTGCGTGAGAAAATTAAAGCTTGTAATTTGGGAACTCTTTATAAGAAGGAAAACTGCCAAGACGGAAATATGTTTAAGGAACCGTCATGTTCCTTCATAGACAGGTTTTACTGTATTTTATGGTCGTCAATTCAGAACAATTGTAAAGATCCATAAAACTATATTTTGTGTATCATTGAGAGAGAGATAACATCTGGTGAATTACTTGTTACCACGCTCGTCTGCGGTTACGATTTTCGCAGGTTCAATTCAGCCCGCGGCCGATGAAGGCCACAATAAGCTGACTATGGCTTAATTAATAAATCACACATGCAAAACGGTCTTCTCAATAATAAATTCATGATATCTCAAAATAAATTGTTTGCCATTCGCTCTAAGGAAAATGTTAGTATTATCGCTCACTATGATGCTTACCAAGCGGCTCGCTTTGTTTCCCCGTAGCTGTTATATGTTATTAAAATACAAAGATCTCGACCACAATGTTGCCACATTGCTATTCTTCCCTCAGTTTCAATTAAAACTCGGAATGTGGAGCAGTGGAGCAGTCGATCCAGTTTTAAAATTGTATACCGTAATTAATTGTTATAATTATCAGTGATGCATTTTGATATGTAGCTCGAATAATAATACAATATCTACATATTATATTTATTTAATATATAAGTGATTTCAACATGTGGCGGCCATGGTAAAATATTTCAGACCGAACAGTTAATAATAATAATAATAATAATAATAATAATAATAATAATAATAATAATAATAATAATAATAATAATAATAATAATAATAATAATAACAATAATATTTTCAGCATGATGTTATATGAATATTAAATTTATGTAGACCTAATTTCTACAAATTAAATTATTAAATACATACATATATAACTTTAATTTTAAAAGTTAAACAATACCAAATAATAACATAAAAATTAAATAATGACATAAATATAATCAATGTCTTCTGTTCTTGTGTAATAAACGCCCATAGCGCTGAGAAACGTGACAACACCGCATGTCAAGCATTGCCGCGCGGCACCCGCTTTTATATAAACGGTTAACCATCAGAGTGAGGCAATAATAGAAACATTTGCAATGCACCAATTTAATTGTTGTGATACTCTTTCTGCAGGCTTAATTACTATTTTTCAACGTGTTCATAATTCGTGTACACGTTTTATTTGTGGTATTGACAAATTTGACCATGTTACACCGTCCCTGGAACAATTATAGTTTAAGAGATCGTAGGACTGTCCATTTTCTATAAAATACTTCACACTTCATCTCCTAATTATTTATTTATCACGCCATTTGATTAGACTCTCCGACACTCATAATTTAGACACTCGATCCCATTGCCCTTAATATCCCTTCTCATCACACTGTTTATTATTCACTATCTTTTTACAGTTTCACTTGCCAGAACCTGAAATTCCCTTCCGCCCAATGTCAGAGAGTATCAAACTATAACATCGTTAAAAAACAAACTAAATAATTATTTAATAACAAACTAACTTATATATCGCACTGATAGTATTATTTTAATAATCAATCATTTACTTTATGAAAATAGTATTACTACAGTAAAACATGTTTAATCCGGACGTGAATAATGCGGAAATTTGTCCAATATGAACTAATGTATTGGTCCCGGCGAAATAATAATAATTTTACGTGTATTTATTTAGCATAAAACGGAATCTGTCCAATGCGGAAACGGAAGGATATTTCTACACAATTCATAAAAAAATTATAAACCGGAAAGGTATATATATTTATTAACCATTAGCAGTTTTTTTTACTGAAGGCAGGTGCCAAGACGGCTTTTACAAATAGTGATTCAAACCAAATGGACAAATAAATATCAAAACAAAACAAACCTAATTGTCACTGATCCTAAAGTTCTTGATAAAAACTGTTGTATTTCACATGCCGATATGTACTTTGATAAGTGCCTCCATCGCCACGATCGGTATATTATTGTTTCAACTTGTTCGTTGCAATAATTTTGATTGAATGACACGTGTCTCTTTTCGATTTGTTCCCAGTTTATAATGTCGAGTAAAAAGAAATAAAAGTAATTAGTACCGAAGATAAAAAAAATCCGCATTCAAATGGAGAGGATTTTTCTCGGTCTTCAACTATTTTTTTTGATAAAATTGAATGTTGCCGCTTAAAGTAAAAATAGAAATGCTTGGCCGTTTATATTCGTTGGCGAGTCGTTTGCGTCTATATCACGCTGTTTCAATGCTAATGAATCAAGAAATCCGAAGACATAATAAGGAATTATATCCCAGAATTCACAGCTGAATATCAATCTTAATTGAAAGACATTTTAAAAGCGGCAACACAGGAAAACATTACCAAGTTTTTTTTACAGTCATTGCCTAAACCTTCACGTTTCAACGGCAGTAATAATAATTAATAGAAATTGTTCAAAATCTCTCATCAATTAATTTTATTTTGATAATTTTCATAATGCGGAATTTTGTCCAATGTGAAAAAAAAAATTGGTCCCATGCGATTCCGCTTTGAGAAAGTTTTACTCTATTAACAAACATTTTAATTAGTTTGTTTTATAATTGAACAACCGACAAATTAGTATTCTATATCTCATTATTATTTTTTGTTTTTTGTGTACATCAGATAAGGCCAGTCTAACAAACAATTTAATTTATCTTGTTTGTACACATTTTATTATTAGTTTTAGTTTTAACTTTAATTCTTGTATTATCGATCTTAATCTTGCTGATATTATCTTACAGACCAAATCTTAATTTAATGTTTAATTAATAATATCCTCACACTTGCATTTAACTCAGGTTTGGGTCGAGGATGAGATGAGACGAAGTCCCTACATTTATAGAGATCTGTGAACGACAAGGGTGCCGATCGACCAGGCGTAACGCACTGTCACTGAGGCAGATGGAGGAAATGAAACGAAATGGATGAGATGAATATGGTGGAATGAAATTGTGGCAGGGGAAAACAGGACAAAACCCCGAGTAAAACCTGCCCAAGCTCCGTTTCGTCCACCACGAAACCCACATGGAGTGACCGAGACTCGATCTCGGGACCCCAGCGATGAGAGGCGAGCGTTGAACAGCTCGCGTCAAGGAGCCGCCTTTAGTATTTAGCATTGAGTTAATTATGATTGCTATATTCTAATGTAACATATGTTTGTCCTGGTGAGTGGAAGAAAAGGCCCATGACCTTAATTTTAAGTAAAGTAAAGTAATCCCACGACAGGCCTCGGGAGGCCCTTGGGGTAGTAGGAGGTTAAGGCTCCCACTTTTTCTAGACAATCAGCACTTGATGTATCCGGGTTGTCAGCCCTGCGTGACGGCCGCCTTTACCCCCAGAACAAGCGTCTGGTACTCATTTACGTTAGAGGCTGAGTCGACCCCAGGGCCATAGTGCCGCCAGAAGGTTTTGGTCAGTTTATTTAAAAATCCTGACTCCACCGGGACTTGAACCCTCGACCTTCCGGCTTGTAGCGCAGTGCCTTAACCACTACGCTACGGCGTGCCCCGACCTTAACTTTACTATGCTAAATAAATCAATAAAAATAAATATATAATTTGGAAATGAAAAAATCTATGAGTCCCGTGTTTTAGATTTAAAACATGTAAAAGAACCTCAACCTTAAAATATCATCCTTCTTAGCAACATTTGTTGGTCCTTTCACTCCCAGATTTGAATTGAGACAAGATGGTCCACTCATTAAATAAACTAATTTCACTTAACGTTTTATAACTAGTACAAAATTTAGCTAGTTTTTCGCCTTATTTTGTTCGACTTTTAATGTCTAAAAATATATAAAACAACTTTTTAGGTTTAAAAATCCATCCATCCATAGTAATTCTGCCCGAGGGCAGGTTCTTCACTGCAATCATAACATTTTCATGCTATGCTTTGCAGCTTTACTAGGGAAATATAGGTGTGGTAGCTTCCCGTTGCTTTCCACACCGGTGGAAAATGATGATGATAATGATAAGGATGATGATGGCCGGGTGATTTTCCGGGACCGTTGGGCCCTAAGCTGCCTGACATTTGTCTTACAGGTGAGGAAAAACCCCGAAACAAACATCACCCAGGAGCCTGCCCCGACCGGGAATCGAACCCGGGCCTGCTGCGTAACAAAGCAGCACGCTACCTCGAGACCACAGCGGTGCACGGTTTAAAAATAGGTCAGTATATTGTTGGGCAATTAAATCTGAAGCGAATGGGCTAAGTCAGAGTTATGGCTAATTTCCTTTAAAAATATGAAACCAACTCACGGAACAATATAGTTGAACATTGTGTCAGTTGAGACCTGTGACTGATGTGTAAATTACTTATTTTCTTTATATAAACAGACTTGTGCTTCATTATCGGTATAATTTAGACAAGTTCCATTAATTATATTTTTAAATAATAAATCGGCCACGAAATTTCGTACCTAATTAATCAATTGCACAAATGAAGTCTGAACCACCCATTATGTTCTTGTTTTCCTCTCCCAAATAATAAAATGTCATTAAATTGAAATCTCCACACATTGAAAAGTAAAATAAACAAACCTTGGTTTCTATATGTTTAATTATTTCCATTTATGGTCCGATTTTCCTAGTTCACCGAATATATATATTTTTTCTTTTGTCAATGGCATCGCATGTATTGCGAGAAAACAAACATGGCGACTGCTTGAGCGATTTTTAAATTTCGGGCTCGAGGTAAATCTTACTTGCAATAGTTGAATTTCATTTATTTTATGAGATTGTCTTTATAGTTTTATTTCAATAATACCTACCGAGTTTCGTTGCGAAAAATAAAAGAAATTGCGACCGCTAACCGATTTTTTAAAATTTTCACTTCCGGTTAACCCCCATGGATTCGATCTTACATTTATTAATTCATTGCTGTAAACCGAGTTTGATTCCGGAAAAAAAACAAAAAATAGCTGACGATAGAGCATTGATATATCGAAAGTTAATGTCGTATAGTATATATATATATATATATATATATATATATATACCTATATATATATATATATATATATATATATATACTACACGACAACATTAATATATATATATATATATATATATATCCATAGTAATTCTGCCCGAGGGCACAGCAATCATAGCATTTTCATGCTATGCTTTGCAGCTTTCTAGGGAATTATAGGTGTGGTAGCTTCCCATTGCTTTTCACACGGCGAAGGATGAAGATGATAATTATAAGGATGATAATGATGCCCGGATGATTTTCGGGGGCCGTTGGGCCTTAAGCTTCCTGACATTTGTCTTACAGGCGAGGAAAAACCCCGAAAAAAAACCTCACCCGACCGAGAATCGAACCCGGGCCCGCTGCGTGACAAGGCAGCACGTTATCTCGAGATCACAGTGGTTAACAATATATAAATATATAGTGATAGAATAACATTAACCATGATTTGAGGGAAGTAGATTATACAGGAGATGATTGGAAAACATTTGCTCAGGATAGAGATGTATGGAGAGATTATGTCCGTGCGGTCATGAACCTATAGGTTCGATAGTGCCTGTGAGTTTGTTAAATAAATATATATATATCCCATTTTTTTCAAAATACTACATTTCTAAGTATCTGAATCATGGTCATCCCAGAAGTCTTATTCCACATAGAAATTACACAATAGATTGTTTAATCTTACGGTTCGAAAGATCTCTTATGATATGCCCTGTTCATTTTATTCTTCCGATTGACATTCCATATAGGCCTAGTAATATGGTTATTATAAAAATGTAATTGTACTGTGACGAATCGTTATAGCGGCGGTTAAATTTCGGGGGTGACGGGGAGAATAGTGGCGTCACTTTGGTATAAATAGATTCGCGAGTCGAAAGACCCGCGCAGGTCTTCGATGCGTCTAAACCTTCGTTCCGGAGATTTCTAGATTTCTCCAAGCCTCTATTTCCCCTTTCGGGAAAGATCGATGCCAGAAGCTTCCATACTGGAAATGTCTTGATCGGAAGCCTAGAAAGTTCCTTCCCCGCCCTTTATAATCTGCTGCTTGGGACGGGAGTGAGTTGTGAATTGACAGCGATACAGTAAACTGTGATAGAGAAGGAACTCGTTAGAGACTAAAATAATTGAGTGATAGAGAAACTTTAAAACATTATTAATTATTAAAGCAAATTTATTAGCGAAATGTCTGGAAGAGTTTATAGAATTAAATACAGTTATTGTGAAGATCTACACGATCAACTGTGTTGTTTTATTATACCAAAACAACGTGGAAACCGACCCCACGTCAACTAATGACTGTATATATATATATATATATATATCCCGTCCAGGCATTTATTTTTCTTATCATGCCATATTAAGCTTGCATTGCTCAATGTTAAAGATTTAATTATAACATCGATAAAGCGTCACTGCTATAAAGTAAAATAAATATTCTCTTTAATTTGCTTACTTGATATAGTCAGCTACTAGATGGCAGTGAAGACAGTATTCTCGCGACATCTAGTAATAATGGAGAGTATAATACATATATAAGAAAAATAAGTGTTTGAATTGGATTCGCCTGGTAGTTTAATGGATATCACGCTGAGGTACAGACTCAGAGATCCGGGTTCGAATCCCGTCCAGGCATTTATTTTCTTATCATACCATATTAAGCTTGCATTGCTCAATGTTAAAGATTTAATTATAACATCGATAAAGCGTCACTGCTATAAAGTAAAATAAATATTCTCTTTAATTTGCTTACTTGATATAGTCAGCTACTAGATGGCAGTGAAGACAGTGTTCTCGCGACATCTAGTAATAATGGAGAGTATAATACATATATAAGAAAAATAAGTGTTTGAATTGGATTCGCCTGGTAGTTTAATGGATATCACGCTGAGGTACAGACTCAGAGATCCGGGTTCGAATCCCGTCCAGGCATTTATTTTTCTTATCATACCATATTAAGCTTGCATTGCTTAATGTTAAAGATTTAATTATAACATCGATAAAGCGTCACTGCTATAAAGTAAAATAAATATTCTCTTTAATTTGCTTACTTGATATAGTCAGCTACTAGATGGCAGTGAAGACAGTATTCTCGCGACATCTAGTAATAATGGAGAGTATAATACATATATAAGAAAAAATAAGTGTTTGAATTGGATTCGCCTGGTAGTGTAATGGATATCACGCTGAGGTACAGACTCAGAGATCCGGGTTCGAATCCCGTCCAGGCATTTATTTTTCTTATCATACCATATTAAGCTTGCATTGCTCAATGTTAAAGATTTAATTATAACATCGATAAAGCGTCACTGCTATAAAGTAAAATAAATATTCTCTTTAATTTGCTTACTTGATATAGTCAGCTACTAGATGGCAGTGGAGACAGTGTTCTCGCGACATCTAGTAATAATGGAGAGTATAATACATATATAAGAAAAATAAGTGTTTGAATTGGATTCGCCTGGTAGTTTAATGGATATCACGCTGAGGTACAGACTCAGAGATCCGGGTTCGAATCCCGTCCAAGCATTTATTTTTCTTATCATACCATATTAAGCTTGCATTGCTCAATGTTAAAGATTTAATTATAACATCGATAAAGCGTCACTGCTATAAAGTAAAATAAATATTCTCTTTAATTTGCTTACTTGATATAGTCAGCTACTAGATGGCAGTGAAGACAGTGTTCTCGCGACATCTAGTAATAATGGAGAGTATAATACATATATAAGAAAAAATAAGTGTTTGAATTGGATTCGCCTGGTAGTGTAATGGATATCACGCTGAGGTACAGACTCAGAGATCCGGGTTCGAATCCCGTCCAGGCAATTATTTTTCTTATCATACCAAATATATATATATATATATATATATATACATATACACATACATCATCATACATACATACATACATACATACATACATACATACATACATACATACATACATACATACATACATACATACATACATACATACATACATACATACATACATACATACATACATACATACATACATACATACATACATACATACATACATACATACATACACACATACATACATACATACATACATACATACATACATACATACATACATACATACATACATACATACACACATACATAATACGTCTACAATAAAATAAGTAAACAGTTTTAACGTTCTCTAAAATAACTATTTGATACCTGGAAGCACTTTGCACTGTCATGTAGAAGAAATATTGCATTCATTGAACTGCGTCACACGACACATATCAAGTGATAAAGTTTATTCGAAACCCGATATACTCTACCTACATCAACACTTGACACAGCCTTTCTCTCTTTCATTTCGTTAAAAACATGAGGAAGTGGAATGACGCAAACTCTATATTTTACAAATCTCGAAAGGAAAAGTCACATGCCGTAAAAATTGGGAGGCTTTGGTGGCCAACATGTAAGAGTGTTATTGATGTTCAATCCAACGCTGTGAAAGCATAATATCCAGCAAATATCTAATATCTGTTTTTCAATTAGATGATGCTCCACACTGTTGTAGGATAATGTGTCTCGTTCCTCATTCAGTTGAGTCATAAACCAGTTCTTCAACATGTCGAGATTTTTTCCGGCAAAAAATGAAAGGGTTATACACCTTCATGTAAGATGAACCCGAAAATTTATGTCGAAAGGAAACTATTAAACATTGTTTTCTTAAATATTTTTAATATTAGTTAAAAGTTATAAAATAATCTGGAAACATTTCTTATGGATATAAATAGTATATTATGATGCGAGGTTGGGAAGTGGTTTTTACAGAATCGATCGTTTAATTTCCGAGATTCTGTAAACCATTTCACAAACATGCGTTGTACATTATTTTTTGAGGGACGGTGTTTTCAAATAAATAAATAATAGTAAAATAATAACATCTTTGTTGGAAATATTTGCGTTCATTATAAACAATTGACTAACGTTAACAGAGTGGGCAGTGTTTATTAGTTGAAACAACATGAGTCCGAGAGACCAAGTTAGTAATAAAATGGCGGCAAGTAAGTATTTATTGTTTTATATTGTTTCAAATAAAGTTCGGTTCATTTAAAATGCAGTGATTTGTTTCGTATAATATATATTAACACTACCTTTTCGATACTTTTTGTATGTACATTGTACATAGTATACATAGAGGGCAGTGATTTTACTTCCACACGCGTATTTGGAATATGTAATATTACAGTAGGGGCCTATAGTTATTTAGGTTGGCAACCCCGAAATGTAGGAAGTTGAACTTTCAATCGTGGTCGCCATTGCTGTAAGACAAAACGCCCTATCGCGCAAAAATGTATGTTATTGTTATTGCAAATTGTAAAGGCAATTGCGTTTTGTGCGTTGTTATAAATTTATATAATGCAGGAATATTAGGAAAGCAGTTCTTATTTTGCAGTCAATCAATCAAAATTCCCATCATTACTGCGTGGAACACAGGACTCTAAGAAAACTTCTCCATCTAATTCTTATTTTGGCCGAATCCTTGATTTCTTTCCAAGTCTTCCCCATCTTTTAGCTTCTGTGAGAACAGTTCGTTTCCATGTTATCTTGGATCTACCAATTCCCCTACTACCCTGTGGTTTCCAATCGAATGCCATCCTGGCGGGGTCATCTGGAGGTCGACGAAGTGAATGTCCCACTTCCTATTCCGAATTTCATGTTCAATTGGTTTTTGTTTATCCAGTGGTAACAGAATATTTAAAGTGTATCTATTTAAACTGATTGGTTATTTATATTTAAAATATCCAATCACATTAAAAATATTTAATATTTAACTTATTAAATAATAAGAGTTGGTATAATGGTCACGACTGTAAATAGTAGGGCTGATTTTTACTGCGAAATGTTGGACACTCTCTCACAAGACTTGATGACACGTGGAATGTGTAAATACCGTTAATTATTTACTTTAGGCTCCCTAACAAAAAGTATAGAGCCCGTTAATTTAATTTAGGCTTCCTAACAAAAGGTAAAGTGATCCCACAATAGGCCCGGAGGCCCTTGGGGTAGTAGGAGGTCTCGTTGGGGTCAGGATTTTTAAACTGACCCAAACCCTCTGGCGGCACTATGGCCCTGGGGTCGACTCAGCCTCTAACGGAAATGAGTACCAGACGCTTGTTCTGGGGGTAAAGGCGGCCGTCACGCAGGGCTGACAACCCGGCTGACATAAAGTGCCGATTGTCCAGAAAAAGTGGGAGCCTTAACCTCCTACTACCCCAAGGGCCTCCGGGTCTGTTGTGGGATCACTTTACTTTACTTTAACAAAAGGTAGAGATCGTAATGATTTAAATGGACTATTTGACTCATGCCCCAAATGGCAGTCAATAACCAATCACATTTCAATGAATTTTGATTTACAACCAATCACATTCGTTTTTCACCTCGATTTTATCACTTTCATTTTATCGCTTTCATTTTATAAAGTGCCTCCCAGATTGTATATATATATATATATATATATATATACTGCACGAATGAAACCAGATTCTGCTTGCGAGATATAATAGAAAAACATTCGTAGCAATTGGTTATACGAAAAAAAAAACTACTGTTTGCACTTTCTTAAACGTATTATTTCCCAGGAATTAACGTTGCAGAAAAATATAATTGACATATTTACATCATAGGACACCAGAAATTAATTAATAGCCTGTAATGACGTGTTTAATTTTTTTCTCCACCAGGGTGCATTTTTACAATATTGCGATTCTATTTGGCAATAAATATGATCTGGTTGCAGTGATGAATAAATTAAACATAACGTTTCTCATTTGTTTTCAAACATCGCCGTTTACATTAAATACATTTTTTTTGTAAGCCCATGTTTTCCCTTTACAAATATTTAGGCGCTCTCCCCCTACAGGGAAGAATTTGAACCATACTAATTTAGTTACACTTGCTTTCGTATAGATGTCATTTTGAGTGGTCTGTAGTACGCGTTCCGCCTGTCACTGACATCTAGGAAACCAAGGTAGTACTAGGACGGGAAAATTTGGTAAATTTTGCTTAGAGGCCTTTTCATTCCGCTTAAGGATTTTTTTACGAGCCTGAAAATCTTCAGACTCGGGACCCACGGCTTAAAGTCCCTCCCGGAGGACTTGCTCCTTAGATTTTTCCGTCCTAAAAAATCCATCGACCACGGCCGGGTTTGTACCCGCGAACCTCGGGGCCAGAGGCAAGGAGCATAACCACTAGTCCACCGCGGCCGACACGTTAAATATATGCATATTTTAAAATAACTATATTTAAATAATGATTTATGAGTAAACAGCTTAATTTTATTCGTTAAATAGTCCTAAAAAAGGCCACTTTTGATTTCCAAATTCCGTAAATAAATTCACAACTCACTTCGTAAGTCGTGAATTTATCGATAATTTGGAAATCACTCGTGGCATTAATTATGATGAAATATTAACAGAGGGATAATTAGTCATTTAGACTAGTTACTAAACATAATTTTGTTACCTGTTGTGTATAATATTTTATCTACGTTCAGAGTATTTTAGTATAATGTGTGGTATATTTAGTGCGTATATTAAATTAAATCGGAACAGGCAACTCTTGCCTAAACCAGGAAGTGAAGAAGAAGAAGATTAAATTAAATGTATTTATTGCGGAAACGATATTTAGAGAAAGAGTAATGTGGGCTTTGAAAAAAAGTCACGATAAATCAACAAACAATGTGTTATATTCTGCAATTATCATTAAACTGGCTGAATCTGTATTTTATATTTTGTTAGCGTGTTTCGTTAGAATATAAAGTATAGGTTTTGTTGCCTAGTAACTATGAACTAAAACGTCAGTGAACTAAACGTCAGTATAATAGTAGATAATAATACATATCACGATGCGAGGTTGGGAAGTGTTTCGTTAGAATATAAATTTTGTTGCCTAGTAACTATGAACTAAAACGTCAGTGAACTAAAACGTCAGTGAACTAAAACGTCAGTGAACTAAACGTCAGTATAATAGTAGATAATAATACATATCACGATGCGAGGTTGGGAAGTGGTTTTTACAGAAGCGAGGAAATTATTAAAAACCTAGCGATAGCGAGGTTTTTAATTTCCGAGATTCTGTAGAACACTTCACAAACTTGCGTTGTACATTCGTTTTTTGCACGATGGTTTCAAAAATAATAAATGATAGTAAAATAATATCTTTGTTGTAAATATTTGCGTTAATTATAAACAACTGACCAACATTAACAGTCTGACCAATTTTTATACGGTAAATGCCGAAAATAATTTAGTTGAGACTACAGTAGGCCGTGACACCAATCAGGGATAAAATGGCGATAAGTACGAATTTATTGATTTATATTGTTTCAAATAAAGTTCAGTTCATTTTAAAATGCAGTGATTTGTTTCGTATAATGTATATTAACACTACATTTTGGATATATTTCGAATACACATTTTACATGCAATAGTATACATAAAGGGGCAGTGGTTTTACTTAGGGCACTAGGTAGGTAATTTGTAATATTACAGTATAATTATTTAGTTATTTATAGATTGGCAACCCCCGAAATGTAGGAAATTGAACTTTCAATCATGGCCACCATTGCTGTAAGTACGACAGAACGCACTATCGTGCAAAAAAAAGTATTTTAATAAAATATTTATCATAAGTAATGCCACGAGTGATTTCCAAATTATCGATACATTCACGACTCACGAAGTGAGGAGTAAATTTATCTAGAGAATTTGGAAATGAAGAGTGGCATTTGTTAGGACTATTTAACGAATAAAATTAAGCTGTTTACTCACAAATCATTATATAACTATAGTTATTTTAAAATATTTATATATTTAATGTAAACGGCGATGTTTGAAAACAAATGAGAAGCGATAGGTATGCTTCATCTGCTTCTTTTGTTTATCACTGCAACCAGATCATACTATTTATTGCCAAAGGAACGCAATATTGTAAGAATGTTCTCTAGTGGAGAAAAAATGAAACACATCAAACTGTATATCAATTCATTTCCGATGTCGTATGATGTAAATATGACAATTATATTTTTCTGGATTGTTACCTGGGAAAAATACATTTAAGAAAGTGCAAACAGTGGTTTCATTTTTTTTTGGTGGTATAATCAATTGCTACAAATGTTTTTATATTAACTCCGCATGCGGTATGTGTTGACATTCATGCACTATATATACAATCTGGTATCCGTATTTCTCACAGGCTCAGTCACTGCAAAATAATGGTCAGGTCTGTTCAGAATATTAAAAAGGAGGAGCTTTCTTTAATATGGTAAATATAACACTGATAAATATTTCGTGAAACACGACTCTGATTGGTTGTAAAACAGAAATCATTGAAACGTGATTGGCCATTGAGTCCCATTTGGGGCATGAGTTAAATAGTCAAAGTTTATGTACTGCACACATTAAAGATAGTGCGGGAAATTAGTTGAAGGTTATGCCGCGAATATACAAGTTTCATCTATGAAGTGAACAAATTATTTTATCGTCCTAATAAGAGAAGAACTTAAAGCTGATTAACATTAAAAGAAAGCGTAATAATTTCTGGCACCCAAAACACTCCTTGTGTCCTTACCTGAGAAAGAACCGTGTTCTACCGAGCATCATCTCATTTCATCCCAGCAATACATCTATAAATATTATCACCACAACGTGGTGCTACCTTTATCACATCAAATCATCCTATACATTGGCATCCACAATTTGAGACCCGATTCAACTAAACACCTTCAACGAAAGATATATGAACAACTACCCACAAGGACAAAGGAATTCAACAATGAAAAATTGAGTGAGCAACAAAACTTAATTACATTTCAGTGAAAAATGCTAGATTGTAAGAAGTTAATTTATTAATTTTCGTCCCAATAATGCTTTTGTGCTATCTAAATTAAGTGGCAATTAAGCAAATGAAATGGTTCTGAATGATAGAAAATAAAAGTAAATGATTCTAAGAAACAATTATTTATTGAGTATAAAAATCTAACAATGGAAGAAAAAAAAACAAACACAGATTTAATTGAAGTAATCAGTGAAAAATAATGAAAATCAAATACTGTTATGGAGTGATATGGATGTAGATATTGGTAGGCAGGAAAATTTTTTTTTTTCAAATTCAAACAATGAAAATAACGAAATAGACGATTTGAATATAAATAAAATATTGTGAGCGAATCATATATGTTTTTGTGCAATTAATGAACAAGATGAAAGAAATAAAAATATATTTATGAAACTGATGAGGTAAAAGTAGCTCTGAACCTAGGGAAGATCTCCATAAGAAAATAGTCGAAACAAAGAAAAAAAACAATTTTTTTTCCAAATGCCCCAGATTTGTCTTTCGACATTCCTGATTTCTCTCCTGGCATGGCGTACTTGTAACCCACTTCTGAGGTTGGGGCGCCTGGAAAGCGGGGTTACGTTGCCCCGATGATATGATGGGTGATGATGATGATAATGGTGCGCCAGGAGAGTCCCTAATCCTAAGCTTAACCTAAGATGAATATGAATGATGATGATTGCGATGGCCATATGATTTCGGGGACCGTTTGGGCCTTAAAGTTTTCCTGGCAATTGCCTTACAGGTGAGGAAAAACCCCGATAAAAACCTCACCCAGAAAAACTGTCCCGACCGGGGATCGAACCCGGGCCCGCTGCGTGACAAGGCAGCACGCTACCCCGAGACCACAACGGTGGACACACAAAGAAAATATATAAAAATAATGAAATGAATGGAAATAGTTTGAAATTAGATCAGAATCTAGACAATTCAGGACTGGAATGCAAACAGAGTAATGATAAGTTAGAACATAAGTTTACTGACTTAAGTGAAAAATATGATAAAAAAATAATTAAATGTAAAAGGTTAGTAGAAGAAAAAAGTGAAAAATAATGAGTGAGTGACGAGAAGTCACTAATGATAGAATTTAGAAGGTGGATTGTAGGCGCAATGACATTTAAACATCTGTGATTGAAGTAGACAGGTATCCTAAGATAAAGAATATGAATTAGAATCAAATGAACGTAACATTTCTGAAGAAAAAGTCATCTTGTACGGGGATGAATTTAAACACCACCGAAGTAATAAGAATCGATGAAAAAAGTAGATGTAAACGATAGGGTAGAAGGATAGATCGATAAAATTTCAGAATTAGAAAATAAATATGTCTAAGTCTGAAGGAGGAAATGCCATGAGTAGAGAAATTGAAGTTATAGGCGAAGGATCCAGTTATAAAGATGATAGTAATTCTTCTTAAAATAAAAATGATACATCCAAAATTCCATCGAATCTCCTATCTGAAATGAACTTACCTTGTTTTTATGGCAATATAGGTCAATGCCCGTTAGATTATATTACTGAAGTTGAGTTCTTCGAACTTGAATGTAGCTCTGATTTATGTACAGTGCGTAAACTTTGATTAAATAAATAAGTAGGACCCTAGTATTTTATTAAATACACAACTTTTCAATAAAAAAAACAAGCGCATATTTTTACTGATTTTTACTTATATATTTAAAACAAATATATTGAAAGTTCAAATGTTGACTTCATTAACTTGTTAATAACCCACCAGAGTCGATATCATCTTTACAGGTAAAAATGAGTATGAGTCTGCCAGTCCTTTATGGGCTCAAAAACTAATTGATTACATGGGAATATATGCCTGAACAACATATACCATGAACCCAAGGAGGATTGCGTCTGTAAATTATGCAACAATATCATCTAGCGAAGTGTAAAAACAGGACTCTACCACTAAACACTGTAACTAAAGACTGGTAAAAAGCAAAATTAAATGGAATGTACACATTGTGTTTAATAAAGTAAAAAAAAAAACAAAAACTGATTGACCTATTTGAATGGGATTTTTATAATCATTTAGAAAATTTTTCTGGGACAATATAGTAACTTATATATTACACTGGGCAACAAATTTTCACTTTCAATACATTTCAGGTGTGCTGAAACCGAATCTGCAAACGGCATCCTTGTATCACGTCAGGATTGTTTGCAAAACAGAGATTAGTGTAACGCTCAATGCACAAATGCAGTGGTTTTAAGACAAACTTCTTTTATGAAGTTTTAAGTAAAATAATAATGCAGCCACTGTTAGAAATGACTAAATATTGTAACATTATGAATTTAATTGCCAAATTAATATATAGTCATATACTCTTCTTAAAAATTTCATCTCGGCTGCTTGGGTTTTACTTTCTTGTTTGGTAGTGGTAATCCAAGATTCCCTCCCATACAAAAGGACAGGGACAGCCATAAAAGAAAAGAAATTTAACAAGATATAGTGGAAAGAACATGTAGAAAGAAAGGAAGAAAGTAGATTACCAAATAAAATCTTCCATTGTTTTCCAAGAGTAAGAAGAGATGTCGGACGTCCTCGGAAGAGATGGTCTTACATCTATTAGTGAAGACGGAACAGGCAACTCTTGCCTAAACCAGGAAGTGAAGAAGAAGAAGAAGAAGATTAATATATAGTGATAAAGAGTACAGTTAATCTTCAGTTTTCAATGTGATTATGTTTTTTTGCTTGTGAAGCTTTTTCTTGTTGGCTTCCTTTTATAAACACTTCTAGGAGTTTCACTCTTCATCATCCAACAGTAGTCGGCGAGTATTGTGGTGCTCCACCTGCCTTGGTTCTTATTTATTATTCCTTGAGATCTTGGTGAAATCTCTTCCCATGTTCTTCACTGTAGTCCCCAAGATTCTCGGGAAAGTAGTCCAGGTGAGAATGTAGCACGTGGACCTTGAGACTCATGCTACATCCAAGTTCCTTGAATGCATTTAACATTTTGTTTGCCAAGTTTTTGGTAATCTGGGTCCTTTATATTACCTAGAAACTTTGTAACAACGTCTCGGAATGATTGCCAAGCTAACAACTCTTTCGAATTCATTTTACTTTCAAAAGTATCATCACGAAGCAACTTCCTGATATCCGGGACTGTAAATATACCTTCTTTCACTTTTGCATTGCTTAAACCTAGGAACTTTTCACTAATGTACAAGAAGCAATGCCCTTCCTTGTCCAAGGCCTTGACAAATGTTTCGTGAGCCCTAACTTAATATGGAGAGGAGGTAAAGAACATCAGATGTTTCAATAAGACTCTTCTTCTCAATGTTTTTTTGAACCAACATTCCATTGTCTTAGGGCCATTCCTTCTTAATATAATGCTGTGCCTTTGCCCGACTGTCCCACTAGCAAGTGAAACACGGATATTTTGTATAACCTAACTGTTGACTCAAGAAGAGTGAGATAACTTTGAAATCTCCACACACTTGCCATTTAAGTTCTTCATATTTTGTCTTGGTCAACAGCAGTTTCAGATTTTCATAAGACTCTTTGTGAATCACTGAGTAACCAACTGGAAGTGAAGCATATAAATTCCCATTATGTAGGAGGACACACTTCAAACTGCGTTTTGACGCATCAATAAAAAGTCTCCATTCAGTAGGGTCATCACTATAATTTCTGAGAAAATGTGATGAGATAGGATTTTTTCTGAGTTCAAATCTGGATTCTGTGGGTAAGTTTCACCTTGGAAACTTTCACCTTGGAAACTTTCAGAAGTTCCATGCAATAAAATCATTGTTGCCCAGTGTTATTGTACGTACCATAGGCCCGGAGCTAAAAGAAAGTGCATCGGTGCACTAAAAAAGTAGCTTTTTAGACGCTTAGATTACGTACGCTGCCTAAGTCATAACAAATACACCAAATTAATGTACATAGACAAAATAATTCAGAAAATTCTACAAGAAAGAGTCCGCGACAGCATATGTCTATCTTTTACGGATAACTAACAATAACCATGTTTGTCTTTCAGCTCATTGATGAAAAGACGATCGCGATAATTAGATTCCCGTGCAACGCCGGATTCTCAGTAATAAAGACAGCGGGACATCGTTTGCAATGCCATAGTGCGTTAATGCCAAGCGGCCTCAATTTTTGTTTCATCGAAATCAAACTTGGCATATAGCAATTAATTAAAACAACTTCGGGATAAGTAGATTCCCGGGCAATGCCGGGTAATCAGTGTCCTATAAAACTGAAACTATCTGTGATATTAACGTGGATTTTACAGATTATGAGGAACTCTGAAATTTCGTATGTTTTAGTTGTAATTGGTAATGTTATTGTTTTGTAGAGAAGCGAAATGTGTGTGACAATATATCCTACAGTGGTCCGACTAATAGACATATTTAACGAAATAAGGTAGATTTGGAGTGTATACAAAATCGATCGTAAGTTACTTTTAGTAAGGGTATTTAAAATACAACGAAAGAAAGAAGTTCAATGAAAAGTCAATTTCTTGGCGAGAATATATGTAAATAAAGTAAAATACATTATATTATGGTTCTAACAAGGGAACTGTCAACCATTGCATGCCGAAACCTACCTTGAAATTTCTTCCAGAGAAGCGTTGTGATATACCAAGGCCGTGTACAAAAAAGTATCTGCCGTTTTTAATTGCAAGATACTAACATTCAGCACAAAATATCTCATTTAAACTATAGGGAAGTACTAGAACTTCTGAATTGGTAAAATGGATAATATTGACAAACTGCCTTGCACTCCGCGTCCCGCCACACTACACATAGCTTGACTCATGCAGCGAGTCCATCTGCTTCGCACAGTATGTTGTGTTAACTGGATTCTGGTTTCGATTTCTGTGCCTTGCAGTTAAAAAAGGCAAATACTTTTTTGTACATGCCTTGGCACATCAGAACGCTTCTATGGGAGAAATTTTAAGATATGTTTTGGCATGCAATGGTTGAAATTTGCGATAATGTGAGAAATTTTAATTCTTTTTATCCTTAATTTTTGAATAAAATGTTTCGGAGTTTTCCAACATTCCTCTCTGTCTCTGCTGGAAGTTCTATTAGAGAGATAATAACTAACTCACTGGCTCTATCGAATCCGAAGGTTCATGGCCGCGCGGACATAAGCTCTCCATACATCCCTATCCTGAAGTAATGTTTTCCAATCATCCCCTGTATAATCTACTTCCCTCAAATCATGGATAATGTTATTCTCCCACCTCATTCTTGGTCTACCAACTGGGCGTTTTCTCCTCTGATTTTCCTACAAGAAGCTTTCATGTATCTCTTTCATTCGCCATACGTGTCACATGTCCTACCCATCGAAGTCTACGAGACTTAACTCTTTTTTTTATTACATCTGGCTTCCTATACCTACATAGGCCTATCATGTAGCTTACAATTATGTAGTTTTCTCCATTCACCTGTCTGTTCCTCTATTTTCCTCTCTTTTTTTACCCAAAATTTTCCTAAGAACTTTATTCTCAAATACTCGTAATCTTCTTTTCTCCCTTAAAGTAAGAGTACATGTTTCGCATCCATATATTATAATTGGGAGAATGACTATTTTATATATTTTCAGTTTAACATTTTTGAAAGGACTTGGAACGACAAGAGTAATGTATAATAGCAGAATTGAGCCTATGTTTAATTTCTTTGTGCATCTCATTACTAGATATTTGAAAATCAGCTACTTCTTCAAAATCTGCTTCATTTGTCATTAGTTGTCAATTTCCATTATACAACGCATTTCTATGTTTAAAATTGTTATTAGTTAAATAAAGTGACATTTGTCTACATAACTCGTGTCCATTAATATCGCGTCAAGTCATGAACTTGGAAAAAACAGCATGACTTCAAGTACACGCGCGTGTCCAACATTAAGTCCATAATTAAGCAGGAATAATTTATTTAATGACTCTTTTCACTTAAAAGTCTTATACACTAGCGCTTCTCAATATTTTAAGTGTCACGCCCCCTTGGAAACACTTCTTGTATTTTGGCTGAGCTCCAATGAATTTACATATTTTGGCTATTAAATTTTGTTTGACATAATATGATCTCAAATTAGGTTAATATTTTATAATGTGTTTCCGAAAACAATATTTAAAATTACATAAAACCCTTATAAATAAACGAAAATACCATCAAACAGATATTGTGATATTTGGGCCTATTTTGAATCTGCCAGTTTCTGGAGATTGGGCTCAATGATCGACACTTTGTTATTAGATTAGATTAGATTTATTTAGCCTGGTGGAGTTAAGGCCATGTGGCCTTCTCTTCCACTCACCAGGACAAACATATATTACATCAGAATATAACAATCACAATTAACTCTAATATTAAATACTAAATAAAAATTTGATCAAATAGATAATATCTATTATATTACGATCTATAATTCAACCATTTAATGTTAGTTAAAATTAAGACTAAAACTAATTATAAAGTGTATACAAGCAAGACATATTAAATTGTCCCTGTCTAATGTTTATAAAAAACAAAGAAAAATAATGAGATATAGAAAACTAATTTTACGTTTGACCAACATTTAAAACAAAACAAAAGAAAATATTTGTTAATATTATTTTCATAGATAATTAAATTTATTAATTGTTAAAAGAATACTATCAGTGAGGTGTATAAGTTAGTTGTTATTAAATAATTCTTTAATTTGTTTTTGAAGGATGTTATAGTTCGACAGTCTCTGACATAGGTCAGAAGGGAATTCCATGTTTTGGTAAGTGAGACCGTAAAAGATAATGAATAATATACAGTGTGATGAGGAGGGACATAAAGTACAATGTGCTGATGGGATCGAGTGTCAAGATTATGTGTGTCAGATAGTTATAAATCTGATTCAAGATCAGGTCTGTTTTATACTTGTTCTTCTAGAACATGAGATCTGAACATGCTGATTCGCGAAATCATGCGTACACAATTGGTAATAGCGATTTATTGTCTATACAGAAACTTCAGGATACAAGTTTTGCGCAAGAATCGAAATTAAAAGAGGTTCATTGAAGAAAACAGTAAGCTCCAATTTTAATTACAGGCAAATCTATCAGTTCTTCATATTCAAAGGACATTTTCGGCCACCAAAATAATATTAAGTTGAAAAAAGTAGACATCTGAATTTCGAGAGATGATTTTGATTTTAAAAGGAATAATGTTAATGTTTACACATCTTTCTATGCCTAAACTTATATTTTCCTTCTCCACTCGTCTCTATCCATCCACTCGATGCCCTCCAAGTCCTCTTGTTCTCATTTCTTGCATTCACGAATTTCTAGGTCTTCCTTTCCTTCTTCTTCCAGTTGGGCACCCTTCCATTGTTTTTCTGGGCAACCTTTTTTCTTGCATTCGTCTTACTTGCCAATATCAATTTAATTGCTTATATTTTATATAATATACTAATTGAATATCTAATATTCATTTTTTCTTGTATGACAGTATTTTTTTTCTGATGTTGAACATCTTGCTGCTCTCCTTATGAAATCCATTTCCATCGACATAAGTTTTTGATCCAAATTTTTGTTGAATTTCCAAACTTCAGCTCCATATGCGACATTACTTCTCAACTATTGAATTATATACTGGTATCTTATTTTTTTCTGCTTATATGTCTGTTCCGTCCACCGCTGTGGTCTCGAGGTAGCGTGCTGCCTTGTCACGCAGCGGGCCCGGGTTCGATCCCCGGTCGGGACAGTTTTTCTGGGTGAGGTTTTTATCGGGGTTTTTCCTCACCTATAAGACAAATGTCAGGAAAAACTTTAAGGCCCAAACGGTCCCCGAAATCATATGGCCATCATCATCATGATCATCCTTATCATCAATCATCATCATCATCATCATCATCCTTCAACGGTGTGGAAAGCAACGGGAAGCTACCACACCTACACAATTCCCTAATAAAGCTGCAAGCATAGCATGAAAATGCTATGATTGCAGTGAAGGACCTGCCTTCGGGCAGAATACTATGGATGGATGTCTGTTCCATAGACTTCATTCATCATTGCTGTTATTGTTCTACCTTTATTTATTCTGTTCTTAATATCACTTTCTTGTTTATCCTCTTTATCTACTTTTACTATCAGTTAATCAAATTCATCACATCCTATAATATACACCTATAATATATATAATATATATATAATATATATATATATATATATATATATATATATTATATTTATGATACATGTCAAAACATCTAACCATGTTTCCATCCTGGATTAACATCTTAATATCAGAACTGACGTCACAACCATAAAGGTTACTACATTTTTCATGTAACATAGGAAATAGTGTTTTATAAATTACTAGCTAATACCCGGCGTGCGCTGCTACGCCTAAATAAATGATAATTAATGTGCTTTTATGTTTAGTTGAATAAGTAATATGAAAATAATTATTCATTTATATTTTTAGATACCCCATGCTGATTACCCGGCGTTGCCCGGGAATCTACTTATCGCGATCTTCTTGACATAAATGAGCTGAAATACGAAAATTAATGTGTTTTATGAGTTAAATAAGTAAAAGGAAAATTTATATTATAATTATTTTTAGATACCCCGTGCTGTTTACCCGGCGTTTTCCGGGTATCTACTCATCCCGATCTTCTTGGCATAAATGAGCTGAAAGACGAAAATTAATGTACTTCTTATGATTAGTTGAATAATTAAAATGAAAAATAATTATGAATGTATATCGTAATTGTTTTAAGATTCCCCGTGCTGATTACCCGGGAATCTACTTATCTCGATCTTCTTGGCATAAATGAGCTAAAAGACAAAATTCGTTATTGTGAGTTATCCGTAAAAGAATACCCGCCATGTGCTGCTATGCTGCACAGGAATTTACGTAGGCTACTAGCCTCGATCTTCTTGGCATCAATGAAAGATAAAAATGGTTTTTGTGAGTTATCCGTAAGAGATAAACATATGCTGTTGAGGACGTTTTTGTAGAGCTTTTTGAGATATTCAATTCTGTGTACATTAATTTTGTGTATTTGTTATGGTTTAGGGAGTGTAAGCCACTTAAGCGCCCAAAGAGCTACTTTTTTCACGTTTTCCACTACAAAGGGCGATTTTTGAGGGTGTAGGAGTTGAGTATCACAACTCTCTTATAGCCTATGTTCATCCCGGAATCTCCTGAACATTTTGTAAAAAGCCCAATCACAATCCGATCAACGATATGGCCGCACACAAAGTACGAACAAACAAACATTAATTTTATATATATTAGATTTTCCTGCTTTGTTTCTGGATGGTCCACAAATGTTTTTCATATTCTTATCTTTGACGTTCCTAAGCGTAATTTTAAAACCAAAACTATATCGAAATTCGGTGTCCACCTTTTGCGCCGTGCCAATTTGACTTGTTCTTTTAGCTTTGAAGAATACTGGATGGCAATTAATTATCAATCATAATTGTGCAATTTATGATAAAGTTGTGACTTTTTATAAGCAAATGATATGAAAAAATTAATCGACATTCTTCACTCGCGTGAACCAAAGGCCGAAAACGCTCCTATACTCGATATGAAGTTAAAGTGTAGTATTAATGGGAAGTATTGAACATAGGCCTATGTTGGAAAATCATTCTAATTAATGTAAGAATTGTGTCCCACGCCGTAGCCGAGTGGTTAAGGCACGAAACCTTGGCGCAGAGCTACGGGACTTCCGCTGGCTCAAGTACCCATGGGGGAAGGCATTTTCTCATGGAATTTCGGCCAGTATGTGACCGGTGCCCACCCAGCATCGTGAAGCATTTGGGTAGCTACAATAAGTAGCGACTCCAGGTTGAGAAGACTAACTATAACGGCTCGGGGACCCGACACATGCCATCCCTACACTGGCTAGATGATAATCTACCTCTGTGATTAACACATGTGGATGTGAGGCCAGCAGCCGGATGGTAGGCCAAGGACCTTCTAGGCCTGTCGCGCTTGGAGTTTTTTGAGTGGGGTATAAATATAATTAGTTAAGTTTTGGAATTGAACATTTGATGACAGCCTTTTTGTTTAAGTGGAGATATCTAAACTAGAAATTGCCTAATAAAATTAATATTGCCATACTTTATTAGTTGTTCTTTATTTATTATGGTTCTCTGATTCCTTATTGCATATTAAACACAAACTTAGAAACTTACAATAGATAATACAGTAGAACTTGTTTAATCCGGAACGTGAATAATGCAGAAACCTGTCCAATGTGAACATATTTATTGGTCCCAGCGAAATAATAGTAATTTTACGTGTATTTAGTTTGTATAAAAAGGAATCTGTCCAAAGCGGAAACGGAAAGATATTTCTACACAATTCATAAAAAAAAGCAGAAAGGCGGAGAAATAATTAGTTTCCACTTCATTGAATTTCCGTTAGGCCAAAACAACAAGAAATGATTCCTGCCGCCGCGCCGAGTGAAGTAAAGATTCTACCTGTACCTGAAATTTTATTTCGGCCTCATTGTACACCCGTTATGCGAAATACAGATACCTACCTGTCTTACAAATAACCATTGCACTGCAAAATCTTAAATTAGTTTGTTCTAAGACCGATCTTTAACAGGCTTTAACAGTAGCGTCCCGAATTTACGGAAAAAAAGACGGCTAAAACATATGTATCATTGCCATAAACGAAAAAGTGAAAGTGATTGAAGATAAATCTCCAAATTTTCGGACCGATGCTCCAAAGTCAAGCTCTGGCTGTTGCTAAATCCCTAGGGAATAACGAATTCATGGCATATTCAGGTTGGCTGGACAGTTTTAAAAACGACACAATGTAGTGTGGAATGAAATTTGCGGTCAATCAAATCATGTGGACGAAAGTATAGCCTAGTTAGTGAGCGGAAACCGAAACTGCATACTTTAATTTCAGGATACTCGCCTAAGAGACATTTTTAACGCAGACGAAATGGAATTGTTTTTTTTTGCGCGTTACCGTCGAAGGCACTCATAGATACTATACTGGGATTACTGATTTAATACTCGCTGGTTGAGTGGAAGAGAAGGCCTTATGACCTTAACTCTGCCAGCTAAAATAAAGCATTATTATTATTATTATTATTATTAATTATTATTATTAATTATTATTACTTCACTTTTCAATGGTACTCTTTAATCTAAGATAATTAGTAAGTTTTAGATTTTTATAATGCGGAATTTTGTTTAATGTGGAAAAAAGAATGGTCCCATGCAATTCCGCTGTGAGCAAGTTTTATTGTATTGTAGAAAATATATGCTCTATTTTCATTTTTTAAATTAATTTGAAACTCTCAATTTAGACATAAGAAACTAAAAAGTATTGAGTTATTGAATGTCCCATAGCTCTTTAATGCAATCATTAATTTCATTCCTATTTAGCGTTTAATACAGCGTGTATATTTCGTTGTTTGCAGATGGCAATGTATTTATAATATTACGAGTCACTTGTTTCGTGTATAAGTTTACTGATTTAATTTTAATGAAGGCTTTTTGTGAATTGGTTATTAATATTCGTTATAATGAAATTGCAATACAGCGTATAGCTTGGCGATTAAACAATACGAAAAAGCCGTGGTCAGGTTGATCGGCTCTGGATTTGATTCTGGGACTTATAGAATAGAATTTTACTCTCATATGTTACCGTCGAAACCAATTTATCGGTTACACAACCATTGTTACCAACGAATTTGTGTCAAAACAAACGTATTACGACTCATTACGATTGGTGTCCGTTTATATAAAAGCGGGTGCCGTGCGACAATGTTTGACAATGATTAACGTGCGGAATTACTATAGTGGCGATAGTCGGCTCTTTGTATTTAATTATACAGGGTGTATAAAACAGGATGGCGCAAACTTACATGGTTGAAAGTACACGATAATAGAAGCAACAATGTCCCAGTAAACATGGGTCCGCAAACGAGCCGTTTGCGAGATAATTACGAATGTATGGTTACAAGCCGCCACTGACTTCATTGTTTGTAACGTCGTACGGTTTACTCCTTGCGCACTTGAAGCCGTCATATGTCCTTTGTTTACAAAACTGAACATTGCAGAGAGGTGGAGTTGTAATCAAACCATACACGCAGAACGTACAGGACGGATACAGTACACAGTCTCAAAAGGTATCAGTCTCGTCTGAGGAGTGTCACTTGTGCTGTGTTGTAGTTACAATGGAACCTTACAGTAACGAAGAGTATGCGGATATGCATTTATGTATGGTAGGGCTAATGGCAATGCACGGGAGGCTGCACGCTTGTACCAAGAAACATATCTTGATCGAAGATACCCCGAAAGTCGTACATTTACAAGGGTCCATCAGTGCCTGAGAGAAAATGGGGGTTTTGCACATGGCAGAGCAGTAGGTAGGCCTGCTCGCATTACGCCTGAGGTTGAGGATGTGGTGTTGGAAGCAGTACAGCTCTCTCCAGGAACCTCGACGAGAAGAATTGCCACACAAGTGCCTGTACTAAGCCACAGTAGTGTATGGAGAATTTTACAGCGCAATATACTGTACCCTTACCACCTTCAACGAGTTCAATGTCCCAATGATGCGGACTTTGTTCCAAGAGTGATGTTTTATCAGTGGATGCAACAGCAGACTATAGTCAACCCTCGTTTCGCATGTAACATTTTATTTACAGACGAAGCAGGATTCACGCGCGATGGTGTTTTTAATTATCATAATACACATTTTTGGTGTGAAATAAACCCACACGCTGTTCATGGGTCACCACATCAGCACTGTTTCTCACTGAATATGCGGTTAGGGGTAGTAGATGATCATCTCATTGGGCTACACATTCTTCCACGAAACCTAATGGACGGAGGTACCTTAGGTTACTGCGGCGTTATCTTCCAGGATTACTTGAGGATGTTCCCTTTCAGCGACGTCGCAGTTTGTGGTACATGCATGATGGAGCTCCGGCACATTTTGCTGCTGCTGTGAGACGGCATCTACCGCGTAGATACGTCCAAAGATGGATAGGCCGAGGCGGATCTGTACCTTGGCCTCCAAGATCACCTGATCTAAATCCTTTGGATTTTTGTGTCTAGGGGTCACCTCAAAAGCGATGTGTACAGCACACATGCTTGTCAAGAATTCAGAATGATCCAGGGGTTTTCGAAAGAATTCGACATTCATTGCAGAGACGAACACAGCATTGCATCCAGATGCAAGGAAGACACTTCGAACACCTACTTTAACAAGTAACCCATAAATGAAGTGAACTGTGAAATGTGAACTAAATGAGATGACAAATTAATAGTAAAGTCTAAATTCAAATTAATTTGTACTAACTAGGACGATGTTTACAATGAATTCGTAATTATCTCGCAAACGGCTCGTTTGCGGACCCATGTTTACTGGGACATTGTTGCTTCTATTATCGTGTACTTTCAACCATGGAAGTTTGTGCCATCCTATTTGATACACCATGTATATAACAGCTGCGGGGAAACAAAGCCAGCAGCTGGACAACTATTATAGTGAGGCGATAATATTTTCATTTGGGATTGGGCTACAAAAATGTATGTGTGTGTGTATGTGTGAATGTGTGAATGCGTGAATGCGTGAGTGCGTGAATGCGTGAGTGCGTGAGTGCGTGAGTGCGTGAGTGCGTGTGTGCGTGTGTGCATGCGTGCATGCGTACTTGTGTTCGTGCAGTGTACAGTGAATTTGTTTACACCGTATGTAGTATAGGGTGATTCAAGTTAATTGTTTAAAAATAGGAATAAGAAGTAAAAAAAAAGAGAAGCAGAGAGTTGCAGTAAACGTGGGTCTGGAAATTAACCGTTTGCAAAATGTCATTGTTTTCTTGCTGGGACCAGCCGAATATTATGTGCTAATTCCAACAAAATCAGTGTAAAATCAAGTCCAAACGGACACAATCATAAAATAGCTAATAGACATTAGTCGGTGAGTTAACTGTTAATGAGTATTCATGTGATCCATCAATTAGAAGCACCTGGATGTTAAATTGGTAGAACTGACACAGGTTAACTCTGAACTTTCTGACCGTTACTCTGAGAGAGAGAGAGAGAGAGAGAGACAGATGCATAGCGAGAGAGAAACACACAGTCTTCGGTTGCGCAGAAATGTATACCGGTATTTTACAGGTATCATTTTAAAGAAAACATTAGTTCAATATTTTCTTCTTTGCATGGTGAAATAGCTGATAAAATGACTTTCTTTGAGTATTAAACTCATAGACCGACAATCGTGCCTCTTCCTGTTGATAATCGTGCCTCGTCCTGTTGATAATCGTGCTCTTCCTGTTCGTAATGAGAGATATCTCTGCAAATTAACTTATTTGACAAGGATATCGATTGAACAACGTACGATCGATATGGTACAGCAGGGAAAATGCCAAAAGAAAACAACTTCAAAAATTACAAAAAAAAAAAAGGTTCTCTTGCTCTAAAAGAATTATTAAATGTTGTGTAATGAATCTCCATTATTGTTAATAGTTATTTCTGTTATCGATTTTTTCCAAGCCCAAAGAGATTTAACAGTAAATATATAATATTCTGTTTATAACTACACAGCTGACTTACAAATCGCCCGGAAGTAAGATCGGAGTAAATAATCTCACATTTGGTAAATATTAAACATTATAGTTGAATGCAGGCTTTCACGGCCGGTAATCATGATGTTGAGTGATTCCGGGTTCTGTGGCCGTGGTCCATAGTTGGTGTTGATACCAGACGTTTCGCCCTCAACTGCGGAGGCATCTTCAGTGGCGAGTGCTTCTAGGCGTGTTTCCTGGTCGGAAGCTCTACTTACACTCTAAGTAGAGCTTCCGACCAGGAAACACGCCTAGAAGCACTCGCCACTGAAGATGCCCTCCGCAGTTGAGGGCGAAACGTCTGGTATCAACACCAACTATGGACCACGGCCACAGAACCCGGAATCACTCAACATCATTAAACATTATAATTATTTCTAGCTTCTGCTGTATTATTCGCTAAATAGTCACTCCAAATCTAATGCGAGGTTAAGTTTTTCATTAGACAAAATCACTCGCGACTTCGTCGTTCGTGATTTTTTTCAGAAAAACACAACCTCTTGTTAGATTACTGTGGATCATACCATTTTAGTAGCATTAACATAACATTGTAAATGTTTCATCAGATAAGATTAATGTTTGCAAAGCCTATATTCGATTTTGGCCAAGAGGTCAAGTCGTTATAGGGAATAGTAGAGTTGCCTGCCACATACCATGTGACGTAGGTCGAGGTTAAAGTTATAGTGCACTCACTCTATCTCACTGTTAAGTTTTGAGATCTACTCGTGGTTTGTTTGAGTATGTGCAGTAGGTTTCTTCCTTTTTTGCAGTGCTCTGTGTCGTACAGTTCACAAAAACCATTATTGTCAATAAAGCCAACAAGGAAAGGGAATATGCCAATGAACAATACGACAAACATGCATTTCATATACGATAAAGCCAATGGGAATGCAATTCTTACTAGCTGATTGATTGTACGTAAACATTTTTCCTTATCGAAGACAGCCTGACAGGGATAGATTCAGTAGTATACATCAACGACTTCGAAAAATGAGAGATTCAGTCACCTTATAATATCAGTTAGGCTTGTGAAATATATCAATAGGAAAACACGCCTAACATATTTGGTGAAATATGAACAGCCTCAAGAGTTAGTGGTTAGCGTTTCTGACTACAGTTCATGAGGTCCCGGGTTTGATTCCCGGTGAGCCATAGGGATTTTTCCTTAAAGAAAATTATTCCTGTGGTTGCCCATGGTCTGGAATTTAGGTTAAATTAGGTTAAGAACTCTCGTGGCGCTTCATTATGATTTATCACTAGGGAGCGGATTTTTATGTAGCAAAAGATAAGGTTGCAATGCAGATAGTACATATTATTCAACTGTTTGTGTGTGAAACAAGATAAAAGAGAGTCAAAAGTCTTACTTCTCATAATACTATTCAACTGTTTGTGTGTGGAACCAAAACAAGAGACAGTCATAAGCGTAACTTCTCATTATACTATGTTGCAATCTTAACAAGGACGTTACAGTCCCTGAGCAGTGGAACGATGAAGAAAACCCACCTTATGCATACTATCAATACTACATGTATGCCAACATGACGGTTCTAGTGATATAGTTTATGCTGATGATGTAGTACTATTGACCGATAGCGAGGAGACACTAAAGGACAACACGCACACACTATGAGTAACACTAATAAGTTAGGACTGGAAATAAATATCAATAAAACTAAATATATGATCACACATAGAAGTACATTATATAATGGAAATGAACAGCTAATGACAAATGAGGGAAATTTTGAGGAAGTGGCTGAATTCAAATACCTAGGAACAGTAATCACAAATAGGAATGAGATGCACAAAGAAAGAATACATAGGCTCAATTCTGGAAATGCGTGCTATTATGCATTACAGAGACTCTTAACACCCCAAGTCCTTTCAAAAAAATGTTAAACTGAAAATATATAAAACTATTATTCTACCAGTTATATGGAAGGGAAACATGGACTCTTACTTCAAGGGAGGAAAGAAGGTTACAAGTATTTGAGAATGAAGTTCTTAGGAAAATTTTTGGACCAAAGAGAGATGAACAGACAGGTAAATGGAGAAGACTACATAATAATGAACTAAATGTTCTTCATAGGAAGCCAGATATAATAAGAACAGTTAAGTTTCGTAGACTGCGATGGGCAGGACATGTTGCGTGTATGGGGAATGAAAGACGTGCATGGAAGCTTCTTGTAGGAAAGCCAGAGGGAAAACGCCCAGTTGGTAGACCCAGAATGAGGTGGGAGAATAACATTAACTATGATTGAGGGAAGTAGATTATACAGGGTATGATTGGAAAGAATTAGCTCAGGATAGGGATGTATGGAGAGCTTATATCCGTGCGGCCATGAACCTATGGGTTCGATAGTGCCAGTGAGTAAGTAAGATAATCTTCTAACAGGGGATGTAATTGAAAATTAATGAGGACACTTCTATTGGATTTTTTGTTATTTATAAAAGCATGTACTTACTGATATATAATAACGTGCATTTTATAACTGAAGCTCCCAACGTAGTGCAGAAAAAATAGTTAAGTACTTATATTTATAGGGCTTTCTACATTATCGCTGTCATAAGAAAGGAAAGAAGGTGGGCAGAAAAATTATTCACTTAATTCTCCATATGTATCACAGCATGCATTTTATTATTTTTAAAAAGCTCAGCAATACTTATAATCTGTCGATAGTCTTTATATCTGTTTTACAATTTACTGAGCGCATATATGATTTTTTTATTTATTGATTCAAGCCATTGTTAATATGTTATATTGACATTATTATTCGATATTTATTATTTATGCAGTATTAACCACGCTCTGCCAAACCATTTTTGTAGCGTCTTATTATTATATAACCACGTTCTGCTACCATTTTGCACCCACGCAGGGTTATATTGTTGATCACTATTTTGATTGGAAAGCATAGATTTTTCAAATTGTGACATCTTTGCCCGGGCCCATAGAGGCAAAGAGGAATTCAACTTTCTTTACTAAATTCTCCCAATATGTAATGTTTACTGACTTATAAAATACAATCGTGGAAGCTTTGGGATAAAGGAACTAACATACGCTTGAGCAAGCTTTTGGAATTTGACTTTGATATCCGACTTATGCTAACTACTGAATGAATAGGCATAGAGTAAGTAAAAAGCACAACTAAAGCTTTTAATGCGAGTCAAAAATATAGTCAGATATAATATAAAGATAAATAAATAAATATTCAATTTACAAAGAAAAGAAATCATAGTAGATCATCTATACAAAAAGAAAACATGATATAAATCAACATACATACATTATCACTCACTCTAGTCCAGCCTCGGATTGGGGGATATATTGTCCTAGCGTCCCCACCCTGGCTTACTGGACTAAACAAACAAAACCAGCTCTCCTGAGGTGCACTGACCAGACTCCAATGGTGACTAAGTAGATGATCCTCCGATGTTACAAAACACAGCTATTTATGAGAGTTCACAGGATGAGGGGGAATGCGCGATAGCACAGGATGCGCACTAGGAAGGGAAGGGATAGATAGGAAAGCATTTGGCACTGTTCATAAAGATGACACTCGAAATGGAGACGCGATGACGTATAGTTTGCGCAGTAAGACGTAATTCCTGTACCGAAATGTCCATTTCGGTACAGATTCAAGCCATTGT